>CM076578.1:502343955-502653096 GCA_034641835.2 Pinus albicaulis | reverse complement strand
ACGCATTTTCTCTTCCAAATCTACGTTATTCCTGTAGGTGTTGTTGCAGGGAGTTGGGTGCACCATTTGGAGAGCTGGCTTTTGAGTGTTGGGGTTCTCCCCTTCACCTTGAGATCCATTGGTGGAGATCTATACATTGTATATTTTAGATTTGATATGCATATTTTTGAATACTTCTGAATCACTGAATATTTTTGTAGATCTGCATTCTTAGATCTCAGATCTACTGCTTATGCTTGGTGTAATGCTCAAAACCCCAAGGGGTTATGAAAGAGGAGCCTTTCTAGTGCATGGATTTGTTATGGATCTGACTTTTTATGCACAAATATGCTCTAGATCTGATATGTAATCAATAGTAGTTTTAAACCTAATAAAATAATGCTATCAAGGCAGTTTCAGTCAATATATGTGGTTTCAGCACCTCTTTTGAGGGAATTTCTTCTATTTTTGTCTTGTATTTCCAGCTATGCATCTTATGGGTCTCATTATACATCTATATTGCTATTGTAAATAATTTTGAAGAGAATTTTTACTGGCCTCCTACTTTGCTTTAGATGAACTGTGTTATTTTAATGCATGATTGTTTAGTATTTCTGCATGTTTCCCATTTGGGATATTACAAACACCCACACCACACTAGGGGCTTCATAATTCACCAAGGTTGAGGAACCTCGCCATGTGCAAAGTTGAGAGGCCAGACCCCCCACTATAGAAAACAAAAACCACCAACAAAGGAGACAAATGTCCTCTCCCACCACCACAAGGAAGCACAGAGACACCTCCCACTACCAGATAAAGACTTCCACCACCAGCAAAAGCAAATACCATCACCCACCAAACCAACATAGGAAATTGAGCAACAAACAATGAAAAAGTAGCCAACGCTTGAGCATAACTCCCCCTAGGGCAGTGACCAACCTCCAAATTCTCCACATAGAGACCACACACCAATCCACCAAACACCGTCACACCCACGCTGGAGGGCACAGAATTTGGAAAAGAAACTAGTTTTTTGCCACCACCCTCGAGGTTTTCTGGACTGCAAATTATAGTTTCCTCTCTTATCACGAAAAAACAGGCTCACTGAAAGCCAAGAAAAGTGGAAACGAGTGATCTCATTTCCCTTCAAATTCCTGTCCTCAACCTATATGCAGTCAATGGCTAAGAAACCGAGCAGCAAGGACCGATTGAACACACCGCAGTAGCAAATTCCCATGACAAGCACACATAAGACACTCCCTCCGTAAACCTTCCCGTGATGTTTACGCTTCCTCTTCAGAGGCCACCATCAGGACCAACACCAAACCATATTTAAGAGTCTAATGTTGGGCTCCCTCATCTTCCATTGCCTTATCCTTTCACCACCTCTGAACTCCAATGCACAATTAATTTTCACATGAATTACCAATGTGAAGCTAGTAACTCTCAATCCATAACCCATTAACCCCTCACCCCTAAAATCCTTAAATGTTAAATCCCCTAACCCTTAAGCCCTTAGTTCTTAATCCCTTAACCACTAACTCATTATTCACCTAACCCCTAACTATGCCTAAATCCCCTAACCCATAAGCCCCCAATCCCTAATCCCTTAACCACTAACTCATTATTCCCCTAACCCCTAAATTCACCTAAATCCCCTAACTCTAACCCCTCAATCCTAGCCCCTTAACCACTAACTCATTATTCCCCTAACGCCAATCCCTAATCCCTTAAAAACTAACTCATTATTCCCCTAACCCCTAACCCCCCAATCCTTAACCCCTTAACCACTAACTCATTATTCCCCTAACCCCTAACCCTAAGCCTTTATTCCCCTAAGCCCTAAGCCCCTAATCCCTAATCCCTTAATCAATAACTCATTATTACTCTAACCCTTAACAGTCCTTACAACTCGTTGGGATTATCCATTCCAAACGAGAGCAGGTCTAGTTGGGACCTACAATCTAGTTAATTCCCCCTTGTTGGCAAGATTAAAACAATTAATCTTTGGTATACAAAATTTAAATCAAATCTTTCATTAAAAAGAGGGAACCATACCCTCTCTTCCAGGCTATGCCTATCGTTCACTTGGCCTCTTCTTTCTCTCACATGAATGTAGTCTTGCTTGACCAGTAAAGAAGAAGGTTTCACATTATCAACTATTTGTTTGGGACAACTTTTAGTTGTTTAATCACTGTTACATTCTTCAATCTTATCCTTTAAATCATCCTAGTCTTTTCTACTCTCTCCAAATTTGTAGTGCTTTCCATTCATCTCAGTCTCATCTATTTCCTTGGTCTATTAAGGGACAAGGTCAACAACATTAGGATGTTTTTGCAACAAACAAGGGAATTTATAAGACACAATCAGGTGGAGGCGCAAGATTATAATCACCAACTTTCTCATGAATGTGGGACACTCAAACTTAAGCTTTTTTGTAGCAGTCATGAGGTGTAGTGTGGTTATTGAGACTTCATCAGATGTCCATTCTCTGGACTTAAATTGTGTGACAAAACTGTGGCTGAGTTTGAAACTGGAGATTGAACATACATTTTTTTTTTAATTGCAATAGACATTTTCATCAATAAATGTAAAGAAATGGCTAACAAATACTAGAAATTAATAAATAGAGAAGACATGACAACAAGCAACAGTGCCTACAAAATTGTTACATTGATACACAAAGAATAAAGAACTATTGTGCACAAACAGAGACCAATGAAACTATCATTGTAACCCCTAAGCCCTTGAACACTAATTCCCAACCCCTAACCCATTTAACCCTTAAACCCTAAACCTATAAACCCTTAACCCCTAACCGCTAAACCCTTAACCCCTAACCCATTTAACCCCGTAAACCCCTAACTCATTTAAACACCTAAACCCTAAACATATAAACCCTAAACCCCTCACCCCTTAAACCCTAATTCCCGACCCCTAACCCATTTAACCCCCTAAACCCCTAAAACCCTAACCCATTTAACCCCCTAAACCTAACCCCATTAGCCCCTAGCCCATAAAATCCTTAATTGCTAAATCCCCTAACCCCCTAAACCTCTAACCCCCTAACCCATTAAACCCTAAACCCTAAACCTTTAAACCCTTAACCCGTAACCCCTAAACCATTAACCCCTAAAACCCCCTAATGAAAAAAGCAAATGCCAAGCCAAACTGCATTATCTTTTTACTCACAATTATGTTATTCATTGATAAAAGTTATTCAAACCAAAAAAAATTCCATGGCATAGGGTAGGGATTAACTTGAAATCGATGGCCTTTTAGGTGCTAATATTTTTTGGTTGATCATACCGCGCTTGCCATGTGTTGATTTAGAGAGAAACCACTGCAAGTAATGATATGCTCCCCAAAACACATAAGGACCCATGAATGTGACTCTGTGTCTGCCATGAGAATGAAGGAAACCCTTTAAAATACACAATAAGAAAACACATAGAATTGAAATGTTAATTAAGGATAACATAAAACGGTTGCAAAGAATTTTATGAAAGACGAAGAAAAAAAATGCTACAGTGATGAGACATCCTTGTCAGTCTTTTGGGAAAGAATAAGTTTACGAAGCTCGAAACAACTCTTGGAGTCATGTTCAATGAGTGACCATAAACTTAGGGGTGTCAGAGTGGCTAATAATCATAGTTTATGGTGGATGATATTCACCATACATAACATTTGTCATTTAGGTCATTTGTTTGGTGGTCAATGTTGGTGAATCACTATATTATATCATGGTACCATATATTTCTTTTTTAAAGGAAAAATCTATTGAACATGAAATAAGTTGCATCTCGTGTAGATGTTTAATGTCATGATGTTGTGAATGGTTTGCACATTATATGTATCATATATTTGTAATCACTTATTTCAAGTTTACTTTAAGAAACAAAGGAAGAGGTGCAGGGCCTTACCATAAGAAGGACTTGCACTAACTTGTCTCCTCATATCATTCAAACATTAGCCCATAAATCAAACACATTCCCTAATTTCTCTAGTATGGAAACCCTTGGATGAATATGATAATGAACTCCTCCCAACCGCTAGTTCTAACCCAACTATTGAATGTCTTTGGTTGGCACGTTTAAATGACTTTAATGGATCCATGGATATATATGAAATCCAATTTTGCATTGAAATGATACAAAAACCCAAATAAACACGAGGTATAGAAATTTCAACCTTACAACTCTCTCATCCAATATACTTCCTAATTAGTCAAGCGGTAATCTACTTAATTGTATATTAAATATTAAAAGCACTCATATTAACACAAGAAAATAATAACAGTATTTAATATAAGGTTATAATATAGGTAGATGCTAAATTAGCATGTGAGACCCCCTTGTTTGTGGGACAATTGATGCCCTTCATGCAATGATTTAACTATTTAATCCATGGAGGTATACATACCTCAATTTCCATTGGATTAAAACTTGTGACATTTAAAGGGGAAACACTTAACATAATTCTAACAAGTAAATACAAACTTAATTTGTATATGTATCAAAGTTAGTCTAAGAGTTTCATTACATGCTTAATTTTGCATGAAATCAACAGAACTTGTGAAGGGTTGATCACAATAGGCATGTATGGTCGATTCCGATTATCATAGGTATGTTAGTTTGGTTTTCCCAATCCAAAAATTGAACACATTGTTACTATTGTTAAAGGTATGTCAGGTTGGTTTACTTGTTCAACATCATGCACATTTGGATGTGTTCATTAAAGGCATTTTAGTTCATTGACAAAACCAATAGTTCGTCAAGTTGGTCAACTTAGTAAGTTGTGTGTCATGTCAATCATCTTAATGAACAACATGTCATGTCGATTAGTTTATTTATTGACATGCGCATTCCATTGTCATTGTTAGTGATGTGTTAGGTTGTTATTAACATCTATTTTTTATTAACACTATCTCGGAGATTAGCCCTATCAACATGCATGTTTAACTACAATTTCGAGAGGTAGGTTAGGTTGGTCAACGCCATCAATAATGTTTATGTTCTTTCATGAATGTTGAGGCATACCACATTGGTCACCTGATTGCCAACATGTACCTTTTGGTTATCACTAGTAGAAACGTGTTAGGTTGGTCAACTTGATCAACTACATGTATGGTTGGTTACAAGTATTAAATCCTCATTTGAATGTTCAATGAAATAAATAGTGTGCAAATATTGCTACCATTATTGAAGACACATTTTGTTGGTTAACTTATTTAACATCACATAAATTCAATACGATTGTTCGAGGCATCCAAGGACACTCAACCCATTTAAAGTAGTGCATAGCATTGATGGGGGTTTTCTTATTGATTTTTGGGTGAAAATAGTGTGTTATTATTCCCCCACAAGTGCTCAATATTTCCATGTGACATGTTCACCCCATTGTTTATTTAAGATAGGGTTAGGTCCAAGTCTAGGGTGACTTTCGTAGAATAGATACCACTTAGTTGTAGCTGTTGAGTTAAAGTGGTGCTTTCATAGCTTTTGAGATGCTTCTACCACATTCCAATGTCTAAAATCAATTAATTTCCACTTGCTTGTGTTCATCAAAACAATTTCAATCCAAAAAACAAATGTATGTGAAAGCAATTTAAATAGCTCAATGCTCATTGACCCATACCACCAACGTTGCTAGATTGATCTCCTTTCTTGTATTTGTTGGGGTTCAACCTCATCCATCCTAACATAAGTCATTTACTCCACCATTATGTACATATGCATACTTTTAAAAAACATGGCAAACTTGACCATTGTCATACCTTACAAAAGAATTTCAAAAACATTGTTACATTTGCACCACAACATCTACATATGTGAAATTTGTATCAATATTTCCTAAATTGCTATATAGTTCTCTTAATTGCAATATTCTACCACCTTGATGCCCCTTAAACCCTATGAAGATCTTTGTATTGATTTCATGACCCTCTCCATTTTTCAATTTCCTTAAATTAATCTTATAACACCCTCCATTAAAATCATTACCTACACTTACATGTATTCATTAACTCTATAACTCAACAAATATTAAAACTACAACAATAATATAATTATAATACTATATAAATGAGATATCTTCATATGTAAAACTAATGATATATTAAGGCCAATATGTTTCATTGCTTCCTTGAGAGCCTTTTCCCTACTAGAGTGGACCAACAAGGACTCAAGAGGCTCTAGTGACCCTCATTGCGAGGAAATCCTCGCATATAAAAGGCGAGAACTTCCAAACCTTGGAGTAATACTTCCCACTCTCTCAAATTTCTTTAGAAGGTAAAAATGCGGGAACAAGTGCATTAGGAGGGAAAATTTCCCAATCCACGGATAGAAGGCTGAAAAAATGAAAATAATTTAATAAAAAAGGGCAATGAAAGTTTTTTACTCTTATTACTGAAAAGGGTTTCAAATTTGCGCTCAGGCTTTCCATACAGATTCTGGGATCTATCCTCCACAACTGAGCCAAGCCATGGGCAGAAGCGGTAGGAGTTCATTAAAGGACCCGGCTTTCTCTGAGGAAGAACGACCACAGAATGAAGAATCGAGCACCCGATGAGAAGAGGAGGACTGGGAAGAACTCGAAGCCATAACTCAACGGACAACAGAAAACGATCAAGACAATCAGATGATATATGTGTCCAACCTAGACGAGGATCAAGATTCTTCTGGCAATGATGAGGCCGAAACCGATTACGAGGTAATTTTTTCGAACTCTATTTCTTGATGAAATCAACATCTTGCTTATTCTGTCTCACATTGTCATGCCACTTGTTCTACGCATGATCTCAGTGCATTTAAGTTTTAATCTTTAGCCTTTTATGATTATATTTTCAGTTAGTTAATTTATAGCGTTCCCAAGTTCGTTGGGTTTTTGTAAAGTCAATCAATACCTTGACATGGTTTAGTCATTTAATATACTCAAAAATTTGACCCAAAAATTAATAAAATATAAATTTACTCTGGAATTCAGCGGAAGAAAAATAGTTCACTTCTAACACTCATTTCTTCTGCAAATTTTGGACACTGACTACCATTTCACTTCTGGGCATTTTTGTGTTATTGATGTCTGGCCCAATGGATACCAGCCGAGGTCCCTTCCTTCCCCTTTTTGTCCCCAACAGACGTAGCGTATTTCATCTTCTTGTTATAAACTGTTAATCTGGTCATGACCATGGACTTGTTCTGCTCTGTTCTCTCCTTGTCATCGAATTAATAATCACACTGCTCTGCCCATGTAAGCCCAAATGAATTTTTGTGCTCATTAGAAGCCATTAATGCAATCAAATGCTTCACACCGCGCTTCAATATTTCAAATAAAAAATTAAACTAATGTTCACAAGAAGTGTAACAGAGTAACTAAAACTATGAACAGGTTGGACCAAGTTCATTTGGTTTTAAATGATACGTTTTATTTTGAATTTTCTATTAGTTTTCTTGTGTATGCATGTGTTGTAACAAAAAACAATTGCAGTTAATCTTTGTTTGAAGACTTTGTATTCTGCATTTTTAGTCAAAATGAAACATAGTTCTCCCTCCTGTGTGATTGCAAATTTTGTAGAATTATAAAGAATCCAAAACTACAGTACCTATCCCACAAATAACACACAATGTTATTCAATACATTTTTAAGGAAGGAGAAACTCACCGCAGCTTGTAAATGTAGCTCATACCATTGGGGCTTCTAACTTGTTAATAGTTCTCAATTGAAGGACGATTTCCAATTAGGTTCCTTTTTATTTGGACCCCATCTTCAATTTTTTTGAAATTGTCGCTTCCATTACTGCAAATTATGGTTATATATTTGATTTGTCAAAACAATTATTAATAGACTAGGACAAACACTTTTTGTTGTTGCAAGTGTTTCTCTTGCTACCTTAGTAGTTTAAAACATCATCAATGGAAAGTACCTGAACTTCATAGTTGAAAACTTGAAGACAATTTATGTAGCCTCATTTAATAACACGTCATAATCAAATCTATAGTGTGCTAAAATCTGTTCTGAAAAATTTATTGATGGTGAATAAAAAATGACTATATTTATGAACAATGTTTGTAACCTAGACATTTTTTATACTCAGGCAGGACTATAACCTCAGTGCAATAGGTTTTCTTAGGTTCAAGTCTAGGATTGAATATATACTTAGGCCTTGATAGGTAATGCCTTTTTTGGCACTTCCTAGAATGTGCTTGTAGGTTTTATGTTATTTGGCTTGAGGTAGCAAGTTAAAGTTGTTATGATATTTAGCGAGTTATTAACTTTTGTCCCTGTAACTAATCCTCTAATTGTTTTTTTTCCCTTTAGAAGTCTAAATACCACACCAAATTTTAAATTGGACGTCCTTCTTGCAGTGACTCTGTTCCAAAGTGCAATGTGGTTTTAGGATTTGTTTGACCCAAAAATTCAGTGTGCCTGACTATGAAAAATATAAACTTGTATTGCTGCCAAGCAGAAGTAAACAGTCTGTTTGTTTGTCAGGCTAATTTTCTGACAGATGTAGATATTAGGAGAACTATTTTGTAACAAAATAACAGAATGTCTATTGACCTGTTAAAACTTGTGAATTTAATGCCTACAATATTCTTATGAAGGGATTAGCAATTTTATACCCTGAATACATGTCAAAGATACATTTTGATTTCATCATTTTCAGGTCATGTGAGTTTTCCTGTATGTTTTTACATTTCTACGACCATGCATAAATTGATCTTGTGTTGCAAATAGGTTCAAATGCAAAATTCTTAGGAATATTTCAACCATTTTTTCATAGTTGGCTTCAGATTGCAGTGCAGTGCAAAAATAAATATGTTTTTCTCTTGAACTGCTTTGATAGTCGCCTATTTTTAGTCATATCATTGAAACTTTATGCTTATCTGATAAAACTCTATAAATTTTCTCATCGTCCAGGTATAAGAGAATGGAAAGATGCACTACATGAATGTCTAAATTAAATGATGCTAGTGATGCGGCTGGAGGGATTTTGGAAAAGTTTCAAAGCGCCTTATTGTTGTTCCTCCTAGAGTTCTCAGTGGTTCATTATCAGGTGTTACAGATGAGTCATACAATGCCTATACACAGTTGTGGAATAAGCACGTGGAGGCCTACAAAAGAATCAACAAATATATTAGAGAGATTAGATATTGCAATGTTATGGACATGAATGCAGGTCTTGGTGGTTTTGCAACAACACTTACATCGAACAAAGCTTGGGTTATGAATGTTGTCCCAACCATTGCAAAAGAAAATAAACTTGGTGTGATATATGAGAGAGGTCTTATTGGAATTTATCATGACTGGTATGGTTGACCTTCATTTCTTTTTCATTTTTGCAAGACTTTAATTTTCGTAAGGATTATTTTTCCAGTGTAGTTTTAATAGTTTCACCAGTTTTTCTTTGTAAACCTAGTTCCATGGCATTTGAAGAATTATTTTCCATATGTCGCTTAGATTTTTGTTTGTTTATTTGGACACCCAACAATTTTTGTTAGACTTTTGATTTGGGAATTTCAATTTTTTTGGAATAGGAATTTCAATTCATGCTTGAAAGGCTTGGAAAAAGAGTCAATTCTTTGCATGAGTTTGTCATGTTTAGAGGCTTATATAAAAAGTTATGACTTTTTAATGTGTGGTATGAGTTAGTGCATGTGAGGATGAATCAACCAGATTGGCTCAGATGGTAGGTTGTAGAATGTGGACCTTGGCGATAGGACGAAATTTCTGAAATGAATGAAAGGAATGGACATTAAGTAAAATAGCCAAATAAAAAGATGTAGGTTGCACTTGTCAAGTACTTCACATGTATAGCAAATTGTTTTGAACTTTAATGAGATTTTCTATCCTAGATCAAAATACTAGGTTCACTATTCATTCTCATTGGTGAAGATGAGGAAGTCACATGATTAAAATTTTGACCAAAATTAGCTCTTATTATCAAGAAAATGACGTTTGCAGATTGTTAGCTATGATGATAGGCCTTGTCAATTTTACAAGAATTTCTACCCATCATGTAAGAAATGAGTTTTTAAAAATTGTTTGTGCTTCCTGTTATAATCTTAACTTGGTCACGGGGTGATAAGAAAACCAAATGTAAAAAAAATAACTAATTTCTATTCAACCAGAAGTGCCTGAGCAATTTAAAATGCCAAAACTACTATTCCTGAAACTAGGAAAACAAATGCAGTATACAAGATTGCAAAATTTTTACTAAACATAACTCTATTGATAAAATGACCCTCCAATATACGAAGATAGATGAATTTTCTTGAGAAGATATGGACGTTGCAATTTTCCAGAGTTAAATATTTCAAGGAGTAACTGCAACTAAACATTCCTCTCATGAGGCTTTTGGGCCTATTTATAATTTCCTCTCCCTCTTAATCCTTTTTTCTTTGTATCTGGGATCAATGGCTTTACATGCATTTTATTTTTAACCTTTTGAAACCTACCAAGATTCTTATTGCTACTTGTAGGTTGATTTTAGAATCTCACTATCCATTAAGATTCTTATTGTTGCTTCTAGATCACTTCCTTTTTGTAACTTAACATTTTTTGTGGCAATAAATGCCCCACAAATTGCGACAACCCAGAATTTCAATGACTAACATAAGGTACTAATGACTAACATAAAACTAGGTCATTTCCACTTGTGGGTTGATTTTAGAATCTCACTACTCAATAAGATTCGTATTGCTATGTGTAGATATTTTTTTAAACCTTTTGTTGTGAGTAGGATATTCTATTTATATATTCAAAATTAGGTTATAGACATGTTGAGAGTTTTCTAGAGCTTTGGTTGAACCCTTGAATATTTTCAGAATAGGCCTTATTCATAAAGCTAACATGTATTCAAACAAATAAATATACCAAGCAATTTTTCGAGCTATTAGTTTACTAGTGTCAGTGTTTAGAAGGATACATAATGTTCCATGAGCTGGTTGCATGGGCAGGCCTAATGCTCCCTACATAAAAGTAGTGAATCTCAAACTCATACCTAGATGTACCATGATCAACTATTTATCATTTAAAACTACAATAGCCTAAGGAGAATTCATATGACCTTGGCTAAGTGTTGTTAACATCAATATCTCTGCTGTTGTTTAGCCATGTTTATGTGACATGTCTATAGATTGAGAAAGCATTACTAGTGTGTAGGCCACACATTTGTTCTTTCAGGGAGATATATTTATCATCCAACATTTGCAAGATATCTAGAATGTTCTCTAGAAGGAGGTTTCTTTCTCAGTCTTCTGATCCATACTATTGGAAATCATTTCTCTAGTGTGCTATTGCAAGTCCACTCTTTTGTTATATTGGGTAATTCGACTCCTAGAAATGCCTATGTGTAGGATTAGCATCTTTATCTCTCTATCCATAGGCTAACAATTAGTGGTGCACCTTTCTTGGTGATACATAATGTTCCATCAGCTGGTTGCATGGGCAGGCCCAATGCTCCCTGCATAAAAGTAGTGAATTTCAAACTCATACCTAGATGTACCATGATCAACTATTTGTCATTAAAAACTACAATAGCCTCAGGATAATTCATGTGACATTGGAAAAGTGTTGTTAACATCAATCTCTCTACTGTTGTTTAGTCATGTGTATTTGACATGTCTATAGATTGAGCAAGCTTTACTAGTGTTTAGGCCACACATTTGTTCTTTCAGGGAGATATATTTATCATCCAAAATTTGGAGGATATCTAGAATGTGCTCTAGCAGGAGGTTTCTTGCTTAGTCTTGTGATCCATACAATTGGAAATCATTTCCCTAGTGTGCTAGTGCAAGTCCACTCTTTCGTTATATTGGCTAATTCGACTCCTAGAAATGCCTATGTGTAGGATTAGCATTTTTATCTCTCTATCCATTAGCTAACTATTAGTGGTGCACCTTTCTTGATGGATCCTGCCTTCATGCTCATGCAATTTTTCCATGGTGGTTGAGTTGTGTCTATAATCAAAGCCTTCTACCAAATGCGTGGTATCCACGAGTTTTTTATTAGTTCATGCGAGTGCCTAGGATTTTTCCCTTTATACTTTGGCTGGGGCTTTGTGTTGAAGATTGTAACTAGCTTTTGTAACTAGGTTCCGTCTTCATAATTGTATTTGAGTCATAATGAAATATATTTATCAAAATAAAGAAAAATAAATTTATTATTAAATAAATTGACTTATTAAAGCATGGATTTCATGCTTTGGTCAATTTTTTTTAGGTCATGTCTCCATTGAAGACCTCCAAGGTTTATGTCAAATGACCTTGTCCATGTCATATTGTAAAGAACCCTTCTTGGGAATTATTTGTCAAGAAAAAAATTTATTTTAAAGTAAATTAGGTCAATTAGGCCTCCTCCACCAAGTCAGCCTCAAACATGGTAATTCAACCTCACAAGAAGCCTATATATTGGAGCAACTCGACCTCATTTTACATACACTCACAACAAGTTCGAACTGCAGTTGCAGTAGCTATAAAAGAGTGCGAAGTTGCAAGAGAAGAAGGAGAAGCTGGGAAGAAGAAGATCGAGTTTTTGGGCTATAAAAGAAGATTGATTTTTTGGGCTACCTTTCTCTCACACGTTCAAAGATATTGAGCTGACGCTTGGGCCAAAATTCTATCTCTATTGAAGGATTGAAGTTTTGAAGTTGGGATTGAAAGTCTCCAGTAAACTAGGAGGCCGAAACTTCTGTAGTAGTTGCAGTAACTGGGATCGAAGTTTTCTGAGATGTTTCTAGGCTAAATATGCTAAACAAGAAGAGAATAATGAAGATTGATGCATAATATTAGAAGGATTATTTGGTGGAGGAGGAAAGTATGTTGTTCTAGGGTCTTGGTCCATCTCAAATTTGAATTACTAAAGGAAGAGTTCTTGACTGGGTTTTCCCTTATATAGGGGTTTTGCCCTAGTTGTCCACCTACATATAGTGTTCCTAATCTTCATGTTATGGTTTTGATAATTTCTTGATAAAACAAAGATAAAATAACACGAAAGTTAATAAGAACATAAGAATATCACAAGTAATTATCAACATAAAAAAATCTTTCTGCCTTCCTGATTTTCCAACACTTTGGAGTTGTTCCCTTGCTGGTTCTGTTGGGTGGGATTCTCTCCATCCTAAATCTTTAGCTACTAAGGTTGTCATGTCCCTTTTCACGTGATCATAACAATGGGAGTAACTCATTAGCCTATCCGATTTCCGTAGGCTATAGTCAAGAAAAAGGGAATCCCGTAATTTAATTATTTAATGTCATCCTATAGGTGATATTGAGTATTAAATTAAAAAAGGGATTAATTAAGTGACTTTGATTTAATCAAGAAATAAAACTTACAAAGTCACAAAAAGTGGCCCATGGTATTTGACCCTGTTGGAAAATCAAAGTAGTTGTAGGTCAAGGGTGATTTTGCTTAGCTTGATAATTACTTGTGAATTTTATGTCTTCTTATTAATTATTTTAGTTTTCTTTCATCAAGCAATTACCAAAATGAGACTTCTCAAGATCCAATAACCAAGTAAAACCACCTTACAAGTCTTCTAAGTCAACAGAGATGCCACTTTCTTCAAGCTTTTGAAGTATTACTACAATTCTTCCTCTACAAAACCACTAGACTGCAACTTCGTACTTCACCACTTAAGATCATTGTAATTTTCACTAGCTCGAATCACCTTCATTGCCACATTTAGAATCACTATAACTTCAGATGAAAGATCTAAACCTGCAACTTCTTATTACTCCACTATAACTTTGGATGATAGACTTTTGGATGTCAGTCCTGCAACTCCACTGTAGCTTCGATTTTTTATTCTCCTGTAGTCTCGAACCTGTATTCTTCTATAATCCTAGACTTCGTGTTGTACCTTTGGACCTCTATTTTCCTACAGTCTCAGAGCTTTGTCCTTCCTTAATATTGGACTTCTTGTTGTGCCTTAGGACCATTTTTCTTCTGTAGTTACGGTTTAGTGACAAAAATTTTATAGTTTCGTTCTTTAATGCTTCAATCGACCTTGTATTCGATCTTTTTTGTTATGTTCAATTCGTTGCAGTATATGTCCAAAAGGATCCGAATAGGCTGTGAAAATTCGAGTTTGGCTTTCCAAAATCAATGTCTTTCATCAATTGGTGAACTGTTTCTTCCTCCTTAGAATCTGTTTGCACTGAATTTGTTGACATCCTATGGTTAGAAGCTGCAAAGTGAGAGCCATTACTAATACTGATAACCATATTTTTCAAGAATCAAGATATCACATGTTGCCTCAAAGACATTGATTTTTTGTGTTTGTCGGTCCACAATATTCATAATTATAATATTTTGTGTAGTGCTTTGGTTTTCTTTTTCATTTACTTTAGAAGTCTTGGAAAAATAGAAGTTCTGTTGCATTATATGGACTTTTCATGTCTTTGAAGAACCCTTTTAAACTCTTGGGCTTCAGTATAATCTATTAGTGTGACACTCAATAAACAAAATTTGATACCAGCTGCTGACAGTGGTTTTTGTAGCTTAAGTTGTTGCACAAATTTTCCAGATGTAACCTTGATTCAAACACATGAAACAAAGCTCCCTGCTTTGCAAATCACACAACAGAAAACTTAAGGTGTCAGGAGAATAGAGCTTTCTGAAGCTAAAATTGAGAATATTAGAGTGAGCAGTGCCCAATAAGAAGTGCAAAACCATACCCCCAGTGGAGAGAGTACACAACACTAAGAGTTAACAACTAGTTAGAAGTAAAACCTAGAAAACCAAAAGGGTATGTGTGAAATAAGAATCCACGAGTGGAAAGGTATTGAAAATAAATGAACAACCGGAACAGTGGAAACCCACATTATGCACTCTTGGATTTTGGGGGCCAAAACAAAGGAATGGAAATTGAAAATGCCTTCTTAGTAAGCCCAACAAAAAATTCTAGGATACTAGCTAGATAGCCAGAGGGACTCTTACTGGGATAATTATTGGTTGACTAACCTTTCTCCATATGATGCTGCTAGCTTCTCCCACCCAGTGACTCATTATCACACCTTGCCAATGAAGACCATTGTAGAGGAATTTAATATACAAACAAGGGTTAATTTCAAGCATGTGAGAGAGGGGCGAGCTAGTCTTATCAAGTCAGAGCTCCTTGCTTGACAGTGGCTATGTGATAAATAGTGACTACTTGTATTTATTTTACTACATGTTTTTATACCCATAACCTAAGAGGATTAAGGTATTGCATGAAATTGGCATTCCCTATTTTTTCAAAGTGCACTTATTTTAAGTGTAATGGCCTCATTGGCTAGAGATACAACCTGATATTTGTGTTCTTTTTAGACCTCCTGCAGGCTGCAAACGTCCTTTGGAATTTTGGCTACAAAGCAAGTTTTCTTTTCAGTGGGGTTGATTTCAAGACCATCAATTTGGCAATTATGCTTGAGTCTGCTATGACCATCGACTATCAAAGACTGTTTTGATGTTCTTTTCCAAGAGAACATTTTGATAAAGAGCATAAGCCTTAGTTTGATTGTTTATCGATTTTTTATACCCCAAGGAAATGATAGTTAAATCTCCCCATTGGGATCTAGTATGATCCCCCCAAACCTTCCACCCCTAATTTACTTGAAGAACATTATTGTTACATGATTTTCACTTTGAAATGAAAGCTGACCTAGAATGTTAGCTTCATCTGAAACTTGAGCTTGATTAGCTAGAGTGATACACTTTACATCAAAGATATTATAAATAACAAATTATTACACCCTGACCATTTTTTTCACATTAGCCTTTTTATCTGGCATTTACCTTGCCTTGTGAGTTATTTTTAAACAATTTTGATAAAACATGTTTTATTGTTATGTGAATTTGATATTACATGATGTGAAATGGTAAACCCTGGGTTAATTATTAAATTCATAAATATCTTTCCAAAAAGACAATTTCCTATTTGAGAAGTAGGACCACTATTTAAAAATACATATTTCCTTCTATATCTGATTTATACACCCAGTTGTTGGACATCAATAATTTTGATCTTATCCAAAGATGAATAAGTTGAAAATATCAGATTTCTAGAAAAAATATTTGCAGAAACATTATGAGTTCTAGAAATCTCACGGCCTTCATTATCCTAAACCTACTTGTTTCACTATGAACTTCATTTAAGATCTCCCCAAGTCATCCTGCTGTTTCAAAAGGAAGCTTATTTCAGGCTATCTCCACCATTTTCACCTCCATTTCATCCCCTATTTTACCATTCTTACCCCTATTTCTATCAGTCCCTTTTTCCTCAAAAAAGGCTCATTTTTCCTTCTTATACCCTCCATTCCACTAAAAAACCTTTTTAAACCATCAAAACCCTTTCATTTGGTTTTAAAATGCTCTCTTTTACCTTAGCGAAACCTTTAAAAAAGGCTCAAAACCTCTATTTTTAGCTCTATTCTGACCCTTTTGAAGCAGGCCTTTAAAGCCCCTTTGGTGCTTGAGCCCTAGCCCCTCTTCTTCACATGACCCAAGGGCCCACAACCATGGGCTAAGTCTAAACTCTCGGCCCCTTTTGACTTAAACCCCGGTCCCTTCCTTCATTCCCACAAGACCATGCATAAGCCCCCTTCACTTATATTTCCTCCGCGATGGTATTTTCCCCCAATTGAATCTTAGCCCTCGATCCTCTAGATCTAATGGTTGTCCGGGCCTCCTCTTTCTCCCCATCCATCCCCCATTTCCCCCTATATTCTCCCCCGATTGATCATCAGCCGTTGATCTTTTTGCGATTCAACGGTCGTCACCATTTATCCACTCCACCCGCGTGCACTTCTCAGTCCGTAGGTCAACCCTTTGGCACCCCCGTAGTTGACTAGATTGACTACCATAGATCTTAGATCTACGGCTGAGATTTACTACGGAGGCACAGGCCAAGAAATTGGTCCGTACCCCTCGGTCCCCCCCGCAATAAATCCCGACCGTTGATTTTGATTAATCCAATGACCAGCGCTTCATCACTATTCGTCCGTCCCCTCACCCATATGTTATAAATTGCGCATCTCGTGATGAATCCCCACCGTTTATCATCTTGATCCAATGGTGAGCCCGCCCTCGAGCCTTCTGCTACACGACAAAATAGGCTTATGTCAGCCCGGCCCCACCATCTCCTCCCACCGTGCTACTCTCATCCCTTCGCGTTCATTCTCAACCATAGATCTGCAGCTCCCAGATCTAATGGCCCAGATCTTGTTTCACATCCACTTTGCTCCCCCTACCCCTTCGTGCACCTTGAGCGCGAAATAGGTGGTTTTGCAAAAGCCATGTGTCGAGTGTTGACGCGTATCGTGTTCGATTTAAGGAGAATCGTAAACCGCCTATCCCCCACATGAAAACCTCCTCCACTTTTTCGCAAAACCACCCTTCCATGCTTTCATGCCAAAGCCATTTTTAAACCCTGTTTTCACGGTTCTCACCATAGAACCTCCTCGCTTCATGCACCCCCCTCCTCACTGCTCCTCCTGCCCCCGCACAACTTCTGCAAGCAGTTTAAACCCACAACGCAGGTTTTCATAATGTTTTTAATGTTTATTTTCAGGTTTTGATGGCGGCCAGATGTGCAGGCCCTCCCACAGTCAAGTTACAATGATATGGTCATGGATGACGATCCAAAAAGGCCCAAAAGTGAAGAAAAGGGATCTGAGGTTTAAAGCTCCAAATTTAAATCAATGCCTCATGATCATTGTTTTATTATAAAACCTCCCAGCACACCGAACAACCTCCTACACACAGAATCAAAAAAGAATCAGTGAAGCTGAAGAATAAAGGAAGAAGACTGAGATTAAAGTCTAAAATTAAAAATTAAAAGATAAAGGCACGGTTAAAGACAGAGGAACAAAAGTTAAAGGAAGTTCGAGAAAAGTGATGAAGGCAGCATAATGAATTATGAAGGAAAAAAGAAATATCAGGCCTAAGCACAGTTTATATGATGAAATTAAAGGAAATATTAGGCTAAAAACAGCCTCGAAAACATCAACAGAGAGCAGTTATTCCCTCAAAAGATCTAAATCCACCTGTAGCCTATTTTCCACCTACAAAGACCAATCAGCAGTTATTACACAAAAGAATATATTTTAAACTATTAAGGCAGTTACTGTAAAGGTATGGGTGGTCTCAAAACCCATACTTTCCACTTCACTTGTACTAGAAGAAAAGATAGGACCACAACAGCCAGAAGACTTCTCCACAAAGACACTCTTCGGAGTTATTACCAGCCTGACAATTAGGCCCCAAAAACTACAAGAACTACTAGAATGGGCAAGAAATTAATGTAATATTTATGACATAGAATGGGCATTCGAATGATTTTATCCTCTGTTTTAATTGACCATTAAGACCATCTCCATCACCTCTTCTCCCCATTCACCTATAAATCCTATTCGAACTCTCATTGTAAGGGTTGGCATTTGATGAATTCTGAAGTAATACATAGACTACTACTTTGAAGAAGGATTGATGTTTTGAAGAAGTGTGGATGTCTTTGCTTTTCTGTTGATGAAGGAGGCTAGATCATTAGATCCCTGAGCTTGGTTTTGGTGAAGTTCTCTCTATTCATTAATATTATTTCATGTTTTTCACTTTGTTCCATTATGCTTTGCTTGCAGTAGAGTAAAAAGCTTAGGCTAAGAAATGTCTCCTAGAAGCACCTTAGGCATGTTTACTCTTCACTGCCATTATGTTTTCATCTGCTGAAGGTTTTATTGAGTAGCTTGACTGATTTTAAACCGTTAATTTTGTTCATTTCAGAATAGTCCTAATAGTTGGTGTCAAGGTTGAATTATGGTTTTCCCTGCCTTCTTGTTGCCTCTTGAAAGCTATTTCTGAAAAACATCCTTCAAACACTATTGTCTGTAGCTTGGTAGAGAGGATTTTTTCTGATATTACCCTTTGTTTCTTGCTGAGATATTCATATTTGAAGGTCCTTATAATTGCAGTCTTAGATGCCTGGATGTTCCCCCTTTTATGAATGCAATTAGTTGTGTTTCTTATATGTTTTCTAACTCCTTTAAGTGAAACAATTAGAAGAAACAGAGTGTTCCTCTCCTTCTTTGTCTTACTTAAAAGTTTGTCTTGTTTATGTTATCTGCATAAAGTATGTTGGTAGGATTCATGGTTAGCCCTGGCTATTGAATATTTCTTTATGTCTAGATAGTGTTGCAAGTCCCTTCGTTGAAAAGTATACATGATTAAGGAGTCTTAACAGCCCTTAAAGTTCTATCTTTCCTTCCAAATCCTTGATGTTCATCTCATCCCACCTATATGATCCCACAGATCCATTGACTAAGTTAGATTTTCCCTTTGGTTCCCCAAATTCATCAATTGGAATTGTTTAGACTTCCACATGACTCCATTGCCCAATGGCTTGTAGATTTCCACACTCTATCTATGTTGCCTAGATCATCTATGTCCAACGAACAAATAAACAAACTCGTACTTAATAACTAGCCTAAAATAAACCATTGAAAGCAAACAAGACATATCCTTACAAACATATTGAGAGATCCATCTCTAAGACTAGGAGGGCTAGATCCTAGAGCTCTAAAGCTTGGTTTGAATGTTTCCTTGTCATTTGGTTTTCCAATCAGCCAAATCACAGGACCCCAACATTTTTGCGATCACGGTGGGACCTCTGAGTTCATAGTTGCCTAGCAAGCCCTTAGAGACTCATTAGCCCTTCAATAACCATAGAAACTCATAAAACCCAAAAAAAAATTCAGATTGGTTTCGTAATAAACATTGTTGGTGGACCATAGAATATTTTACCTCCAAAAGAGCTAAAAATTTCCACCTGGCGACTCCACTGGCCTCCAGTAGGCCTATTACTTCACTAGTCCTTGTAAACTCCCCTGGGATTGCATTGAGCAAACCTAATCATGCTGTTGGTGGAAATAAAAGTTCAAATCTTCCACCTAGCGACTCCACAACCTCCAAAAGACCTAATGACTCCACTGGTAGAAGACTCTGAACTGGTTGAAAAGATACAATGACCTCTTTTTACAAACATGAATCAAGTATAGACAGAGAAGCTAAACTAAACATATTATTGGACCTATTTGGAAAAATAGTGTACATACTTGATAAGAAACTAGAAAGGCATGAGGTTGATACAGATGTTGATTATCTAGAGCAACCTATGATTTTCCCTGATCAAACACAAACTCAACCACTACAAGACATATACAACAAGCAAGATATGTATGATGAGAAAGATTACATAGAAAAAAATGAAGAAGGTTGTCAAGAAATTCTTGATATCATACCTTTATCTTGTATTATGTTGTTAAGAGAACTTTACGACCAACATGCAAAGGCAAAAAGTGAGCAGTGCTTTGAGGAAACAATAAGCCTCATAGGAAACACAGAACCTAAAATAGAAAAACATCCTCAAAGTTTCCCTGCAAGCACAAGTAAAGATCCCCTAAGAGAGGCTCAAGAAGACATCCAGCCTCAAAATCAGTCAACACAAGAGAAATAGGACTATTGTACTTCTGTCCAAAGAAAAATAAAAATTCCTTCTCTTTTGATAGAAGAAGAAATTGATCAAATATTAAATAAATAGCTAGCCTCCAAACCTTCACTGGAACAAAACACTTCTGCTCAAATACCTACTAGACCTTGTTGTCATGAACTAGAAAATAAACTTGTAGATCAACTTAAAGAAAAACAAAATGATAACCCAATATGCTTGATTGGTGAAATTTTTTATACTAATGATTTTCCAATTTTTGATCAGTCTGATGATGATGATGAGCTTCAAGAAAAAACTAATCATACAGGGCAACCAATAGTTGATTGGTGTCATGAACTTCACTATCATCATCTTGAAAGTAGCAATCAACCAATCCAATCCATCAGAAATAGCTTTCACATAATTGGGAGTCAGAAATCTATTAGTTGTGATGATGAGGTTGAGAAGAAAGATGAATTTCTTGAGCAGGATGAAGATAAGGAGCCTTCTCCTGAAAGGGTTGAGGTAATAAAAGATACCCCTACTCAAGAATATGATGATCTCTTCACAAAGTACAGTCCACTGAATCAGAGCATATCAGGACTACAAGAGGACAACACTGGAATATATGATGAGTCCTCCAGTTCAGATGATAACGAAGATGAGGAAGAAGTTCTTTCTCAAAAGAATATTAAGCTTGATCCAGTGGAGAAAAAAGTAAGCCTAGCTGAAACCTATCTTCCAAATATTCATAACCAGGCCTTGTTTCAAGATCCCTATGCCCATTTCTTGAATATATTTGAAGAAGGGATAAAGGTTGTTAGGAGCAGTGTATTACCAAAAGCAAGAAGATTTTTTAGCACTGCTGCTAAAGAACAAGGGAAATGGGAGTGGACCTGTTTGTCCAGCATGCTCAAGGAGATGAGAAAAGACCAATCATGGAACCATTTACTTGATTGGCTATATTGGAAAAGGGATTCCATCAGCTAAATATGTAAATTTTCCAAGTTAGATTAGGTTAGATAGGAAATAAAATAAGCTCAGCCTGTGAGCATTTAGTTAGTTTTTTATTTTTTTCTTTGAAAGAAAAATTGAAAAAATACAAAAACAATAGAAAAAGAGAAAAGAGGGCAGATATAAAATAAGAAAGGTACAACCCCATTCCAACAAGAAAAGAAAAATCTGAAAGTGTTCAAGCCTAAATGCCACTACTTGAAAGAAGCACTGCAATTTAGTCGTATAGCATAATCATGACTAGATAGATTTCAATTTACTGTTGATAGGTTAGTGAATCAAATTTTCCAAACAATTTAATGTTGGCTTATCAGTAGAATAGATTAGGATAGAGAGAATGGTTCAAATAAGCTCAAAACCTGAACCAAGAAAGCACAAAAATAATGGCTCTAATCAGATCAAAACTTGAGCCAAAGATACAAAGAAGACTGGTTCTAACATGCTGAAAACTTGAACCAGGTAAAGAAGAAAAAGACAGCTCTAAAAAGATCAAAACCAAAGCTGAAAGAAAGAAAGAAGGATGTTTGCAATTTTTAGATCTTAAGCCTTCACAATTTTGTTTTAAATTTTCTGCAAATAATTCTATGTGTAACTAGTTTCTTATGCCATAGACACTACAGCAAATCAGACTGTTTAATCTTAGTTTTTCTATGTTTAAATTTATGTTTTAGAATGTAGAGAATGCAGATTCGTCAAACAGCTTAATCTTGACAGATAGTAGATTAGGTAGAGAATTAAGAGTCCAACTATTTAATTTGGACTCTTGGAAGAAATAAGGGTAGCATTAGATAGTTTATTGTTCTGTTTTCAAAAATAAAATGTCAAAGAGTTTGCCAAGCCCAAGTGCACTCAAGGGAAGAAAAAATTCTAGGACAAGTAGTTTTGGGTAGGTAGAGATGTGGGTTGAAGAAATTTCATGATGCAGGTCATTGGAAGAATTATCAAAATGCACAGAATTTCAACAAGAAAACAAAGAGATTCTGCCCAATGGATAAGGCACTGGTCTTATGAAATACAAAGATTGATAAACTGAAGGTTTTGGACACCTAAAAGGATAGCTCTCCTCCCCAAGTGGAGCCACTGTTAGTCATCAATAATTTTGATCTTATCCAAAGATGACTAAGTTGAAAATATCAGATTTATAGAAACAATATTTGCAGAAACATTGTGAGTTCTAGAAATCTCATGGCATTCATTATCCTAAACCTATTTGTTTCACTATGAACTTCATTCAAGATCTCCCCAAGTCATCTTGCAGATTCAAAACGAAGCTTATTTCAGGCTATCTCCACCATTTTCACCTCCATTTCATCCCCCCATTTTACCATTCTTACCCCTATTTCTATCAGTCCCTTTTTCCTCTGAAAAGGCTCATTTTCCCTTCTTATACCCTCCATTCCACTAAAAAACCTTTTTAAACCATCAAAACCCTTTTATTTGATTTAAAAATGCTCTCTTTTACCTTACCGAAACCTTTAAAAAAGGCTCAAAACCTCTGTTTTTAGCCCTATTTTGACCCTTTTGAAGCAAGCCTTTAAAGCCCCTTTGGTGCTTGAGCCCCAACCCCTCTTCTTCACATGACCCAAGGGCCCGCAACCATGGGCTAAGTTTAAAATCTCGGCCCCTTTTGCCTTAAACCCCGGTCCCTTCCTTCATTCCCACAAGACCATGCACAAGCCCCCTTCACTTATATTTCCTCTGCGATGGTATTTTCCCCCAATTGAATCTTATCCCTCAATCCTCTAGATCTAATGGCTGTTAGGGCCTCCTCTTTCTCCCCATCCATCTGCCATTTCCCCCTATATTCTCCCCCGATTTATCATCAGCCATTGATCTTTTTGTGATCCAACGGTCGTCACCATTTCTCCACTCCACCTGCGGGCACTTCTCGATCCATAGGTCAACCCTTTGGTGCCCTTGTAGTTGACCGGCTTGACTACCATAGATCTTAGATCTATGGCTGAGATTTACTGTAGAGGCATAGGCCAAGAAACGGGTCAGTACCCCTTGGTCCCCCCGCAATAGATCCCAATCGTTGATTTTGATTAATCCAACGGCCAGCACTTCATCACTATTCATCCGTCCCCTTGCCCATATGTTATATATTGCGCGTCCCACGATGAATCCCCACCGTTGATCCTCTTGATCCAACAATGAGTGCTCAATCACATTTTCCACCCGCCCTCGAGCCTTCCACTACACGACAAAATAGGCTTACGTCAGCCCGGCCCCACCATCTCCTCCCACCGTGCTACTCTCATCCCTCCACGTTCATTCTATTAGCCCCCTATGAATTTTTTGACAAAGAAAACAGGGGGCTAAATTTTTTTTTGAGTCTTCAAGGAATGCATTTCCTCTGAAAACACATCATCCTTGAAGCCTCCCTGGGCCTTTTCCCTCTTATTTCATTCCCACTTAACCTCTGTCTCTTCACCTTTCTCCCCTCTCTTAATTCCTTCCTAAATACTCTAAATCATCTCCATTCCCCTTTAAACCTCACAAACACCCTTTGTTAGGCCAAGTAACCTCTTTTCCTCTCTATCGTTGCCTCTTTTTAGCCTTAAAATGCACTGAAAATAGGCCAAAAAACCCATATTCTTCATATATCAGGCTAGCCCCTTTGGCCCAGCCCCAAAACCACTTCCCCACATGACTCAGACACTAAAACCAAGCGCTAGCCCGTAGAGCACTTATCGCAATCGGATAAATGGTCGGGAGCGCATTCCTGTGTTAAAACAAAAGCTCCGATGCGATGACGCTTTTGTTCTTTGGGTCTGGAGAGTGTTATCCACCGTCGATTCACCCTTTAATCCGATGGCCATCACAAGTCTGCTCCGATTGCAATCAAGATTTTTAAACTATGCCGCCCGCATTCCCCCGTTCACCCCTACGATCACATATCAACTGTTAATCTGATCTGTAGATCGATGGCCCACAAATCAGCCACCCTGGTGGTCCCCGCGGTCAATCACTGTATAAAACCGGTGGTTTTGATCGCACTGCCTTTGGAAGGAAGGCTATTTTCCTCATTTGATCGTGATCAATGCCACATGCCGACACATGGCTTTAAGATGTTTTGAAAACCCACCCTCCCCGAGCGTTAAAGGTCGACTATGGGCCCGGCGCGATATTGACGTACCCCGTCCGATCTGAGGCTGACTCATCGGACGGTGATCGCGCCCAAAAGAAGCTCGGGGGATAAATTTTTCAATCCAAAAGGTGCGACTGTGTATTTGAAGGATCCCCATTCAGCAGCAAAGGTGGTCTTACTCCTATCTTCTGGCGCAATCCAGATCTAATGATATCCTGAAAACCCATCTATGAAGGAATATGCTTCTTAGCCTCCCACATTATCCAAAATTTCATCATAGAATGGAGTCAGGAATGGGTCATGCACACAAGAATCATATAGTTTGTGCAGATCTACATAGAACTTGATTTCTCCCTTGGTCTTCTTATCTTGAAAAACCATTGGACTTACCCATTCAGAATCTTCTATAGGTTCAATGATTCCTACTGCGACCATTTTTTCCAACTCTTCTTTCACCTTCTTCTTATATCTTGGGTTCAGCCTATACGAGCATTGTTTTACTGGGCGCACATCAAGCTTCAATGTGTTTTTCATAACTACAAGTTCCCCAACGATGCCTTTCAACTCTGAAAAATTTGTAGGGAACAAATCTTGATATTCTGCACAGACACCTCATTTAACCAGTTCTACCAATTTTCTAGTTCTTCATTAGAGTCTGAAAACAAGAGCTATCATTCTCTCACTTAATATTTCCATTTTTTTTTGGATTAATCCAATCTTCCCTGCATAAGGTCAGCTTATAGATTTGGTCGATCTCATCATCAGTGCGTACTGGCTCAGTATATATTTGTCCTTTGCAAGATCTAGTGGAATGATTACCCTAAATCCATTGCTTTAAAATTCAATTCTACTTTTCTTCATATTTATAACACCATCCATGTAATTGGCCCATCCATGCTTGTGTGGCAATATTTTGCTGACCTAAGGGCTGGTGTAGGTGTGGGAGAAACATGGCAATTAACCATTCCTTATGTTGAGTATCATCAATAACAAATCCGCTATCTCGGATGGTGCACTTCAACATTTGATCAGCCTCCCATATAGATTCATTAGCCTCCTGACGAATCTCCTTTTCTGTCACCAGCTGTGTGTATGACTTAGGCTTCTTAAAATTCTCTTTTAGGGTTGCTTTTATTTGTTCCAAGGTAGCATTAAATTTGGCTTGAGCATACCTGATGTACCAATCTAATGTGCGATCTTGGAAAGTAGTAGCCAACTACGCCTTCCTAATATCGATATTGTTAATTTGCTGAGCCCACCATACGACCTCGGTCTCAAACCAGAAGTTATCAGTGTCCTCATTTCCAATGCTTATGAAATTAGGTAACTTCATTGATGCATCCATATCTACTTTAGGGGGAGGTGGAGGTGGTGGTGGAGATGGACTGCGCGGTGGAGTGGGTGATATGTGATGTGAGTGCAGAAGTGGAGTGGATGGGGATGGAAACAGACTCAAGGGTTTCTGGTGTGATGACATTTCTTCTTCAGAGTCACTTGAGCTACTAGTTTCTAGTTCAACCTCACTATCAGATCTAGGCTTCAAAGGGTTATAAATAAAAATTTTAGAATCTTTGCGGTAAAAATTTTCACTAGGCATAGTTGGGCCTTTTCGAGGAATTCAAGTAGTATGTTTGCACAGACAGCCTCGTTCACATAATATCATTTTTAGCAACAATTTTAGTGAGCACAGGAACTTACCTCTAGGGAATTTGAAAAAAATTCTTTCTACTCCATAATATGTCGACACAAATTGATCAATGGAAAATTCAGTCAGAAATCCTCCCAAAAGGCGATCGATCCAATGATCCACTATGCGAGTGATCTTATTGTCAAAATTCTCTACTTGTTGGGTCAATTCAGGATTCCACTTAGTGACTGCATCGTCTTTTATGCAGTGATGGAATTCAGCTAAGCGTGAAAACCACTCCTGTAGCTCATGCACAAAGGAGAAAAAGAATATTTCATGCACTTCTGTATAAATATATTTATGTACCCACTGTTCTTCAGATATATTATTACTTTTATTCTCTTGGATTCCAAATTCAAGGATATTTCTATCCATCCAATCTTGCGATTCGTTTCGTGAAGGATGCCACAACATCAAATCTCCCTCAAAATGATCCTGGTCCCGACAACAGAACCATTTTTCGGCTTGAGGGGTCCTGATCTAGGTTCAAAGTTTATGGATAAACCAACAAACCCTCGAACTACTGGCCCTTTTGGAAATGACCTGCTTGCACATATCAAAGTCTCACCCGAAGTAGTATGGTGGGGTGCTTGAACTAGATTTCCACACCTTGAGGGAGAAAATAATGAAGTGGTCCTAAGCATATTAGATGCAGACTTATATCAATCCTAAGTAGATGCGTGCAACAGAACAAGGCAGAGTCATAGAATGTGTGCAATCCTTAACAGAATAAGATAGAGTTGATGGTCGTCTTAGCACATATGAACCATAATAGAACCAAATCCAGATCTAAAAAATGCAATTTCTTAAGAATATTTATCGATAATCAATAAGCATGCATAACCATAACTGATATATTCACGCAATAATCAATAAATAATACAGAAACAATGTGATCTCAACATAACAGAAACCGTAAATAACTCAGAGAAATAACACAATAAGTTTTCCAAAATTTGTCCTTTGCATTAATTCAGATCCTTTCAATACAAATCAGACTTTCCCTTACATAAACCATTCCGTGCACACAAACAGCGAAGTCTACACACAACTAGCACTAGGTCTCCATGCACGCAGCCAACAAGAGGCTTTCAACCCAACCTAGACAAACCCTTCAAAACGTATTATAGATGCATAAAATTAGATTTAAAACATTACATTAACTTAACTACACCATGGTTTGAGGCCCACAATTTACCCTTAAACCCATTTACATCAAAATTAGGGACTTTGACCCACCCCAAATCCCCTTGGCTCAATCACGCAGTGTGCACATAAAACATTATATGAAATTCTATCAAAAAGTGTGCCCTAGGGGACCCCGCTCCAACAAGCATAATGACTAATCTAGCTATTTGCAAGAAAGGAAATTCACAATTTGGCTAATGCAAGAAATAGAGTTATATTAAGCAGCATTCATAAAGTAAATTTTTGAATTGAACTTGCAGAAAGAGAAACTAATCTAAGAACACATGTTGGGCCAAATGGCTAATGAAGGTCTAGATGCTTCATGCTTGACTTCTATGCTTAACAATGCATTTATTCATGAGCTAACTATGCTTGTAAATACTCTGTTTTGTAGCAAAAGAAGTAGGCGATGAGGTGGCCTAAGAAGTTCTTGGACTCATGGTTTCAGATATGAAGGTGTATTGGAGGTTGTGTTAGGTCTAGATGAAGTGAAAGAGAGATTTTGGGCTGAATAAGTGGTTGACTGGCATTGCCATAGGATCTACTACAAGATTTCCTATAGTGCTACATGATGTCCTGAAACGCTACAGGAAACATTACGAGGGTAGTTTGAGGCCAGAAATGGTGAGGAAAGGGGAAGCCAATGTGGAATGAAGGTGGACCTAGGTCGGTGGAACGTATCCAACCCTTTGGCCAAGCTCAAAACTTCTTTCAAATCTTGTCTTGCACCTCCAAGGTGGCTCTCAGTGTTGTGGTGAAGATCTAAAAAAACAGAGCTGAAGTCGATTTTGTTGAAAGTAGGTTGGTGAAGGGTGGAAACCAGAGCTAGGGATGTTGGTGGACTCCTCTTCATCTACTCTACTCAAACTTGAAATAAAACTACATGTTCATGCATTTATCATTGACAGATATATGATGAAAATGGTGGAAAAGATGAGTTGAATTTAAGCAAAACTACCTATGCATTAGAAACATAAAACTAACTCATCATTCACAATGTTACACTATTTTTTTGTCATCTAACCTGTTACTATTATATGGACCAAAGTACACCATGTAAGACCAATTTTACCCTAAGTAAAATTGCTTCCACTATGAAAAATAACTTAGTAATCCTTAATTTATTAAGTTGTTTATGGTCTAAACAGGAAACCCCATGAGGAAATATTGAATAAATCCATATTTGTTCAATTTTCCTCAAGTAATAATTAGTTAAACAACAATTTACTTAATATTCATGGTCATATTTAACCCAAAATAGGAAAATTAATTAGATAAATCATTATTTATCTTATTATTTTCTAGGAATAATTATTTAAACCTTATTTAAATAATATTCCTTGTTAAATTTGACTAAATCATTTATAAATAATTGAATAAATCACTATTTATTTAATTATTACTCAACTACATCCTTAAAATAATAAATAAATCATTTATTTATTTATTATTTACAAATAAAGGGATTTGACCAAAGTCAAATTCTTTTTCCCTCCAACAAATATAATAAAATATTCCATAAAAGTTGGATCTTGATTTTGTTAATAATATTTTAATTATGCACCAATATCTAGACTAACTCAATATTTTGTTATAAATAGAAGGGTTTTTCCATTCATTTACCACCTTTTGTTGCCTAAATATCACTTTGGATCTATACTTTTGGTTTGAGTTTGATCATCCATCATTGTCATATTTTAGTACCATTTTTCTTGCGAGCTCCCTTTGAGTTCCATTTTTTTTCTGGGTTTTCTACACCATCACGAGAGAGAGATCTTAGATTTGAAGTGTTGGGGACATACAAGAACCCATCCCATTGAGGGGGGCTGGTAACATCTTTCTATGTTCCCTTCCTAGGTGTCAAAAAAAGAAAAATTCTTTAAAAATATTCTTGTCTTGTCTATTGGACGCATGGAGTAACTCTTGCTTTTATTTACTGCTTAATGTATTTTACTGCATAGATCTAGATTTTGTACATTTATCTTGGTCAAATAACTATAGATCTAAAGAAATTAGCAGCCATATTTAATGTTAGGGTTGTTTGTTATGCACAACTAACGTGAGCATTTTTCATACACTTGCGATTAGAATTCATCTTAACAACTAGCGACTCCACAAGGGTTTATGATTATGACCTCTGTTGTTTTTCAAATCCCTACATGACCAGCTGCTTCAAACCCTAGGATTTTTCTTCAGCTTCTTTTTTTTCTTTTATTGATGTTGTTTTTAACCTATAAAACTCTAAAACACTAAAAATTCTAACTTTCGTGTGTTTCCAAACCTATTGCACAGATGACAAGTATCAGCCGCAGTTGAGATGACAATTTTTTTTGAAACGTACTCCCGAGAGTGCCGGAAGTGCAGGTCGCACTTTTTGGGCCAAAACCTATTACCTATCCCTTCAGGGCACAGAAAGTAGCCCCAAACCTGCGACCTCTACAGAAATCAGATCAAAAACTGCGACCTGTACTTTTTGCAGGAATTTTTCTGGGTTTGTCTGGGCCTTTGTTCAAGGTTGTCTGACCTCTTTCTCCACCCGTTTTGAACCTGTGCTTGGTCTATTTTACTCATTGAAGTGGAAACCTAGCCCCCTAGGGCTTCAAGACCCTTCCACCTTTCTAGGAGGATTTTAGTTGGAGCAGGTCATTTGAAATTTTAGTGTGTTCAACCATTTTTCAGACCTGATCCCTTACCTTTAGATCCACTTTATATTGGTTATTAATCCATTCAAAACACCTCTTTTCAGTTTTTTTTGGTCCTCCTCTAGGGTCCCCTGCATTTCCCTTCAGGTTGTAGCCTTTCGCCACCTCATTTGCAACACCTTTCCCTCTGGTTTTTTGCTGTTTTTTGCACCTATTTCCAGCAGATTTGACCTTCAGATCATTGTCCCTCCCGAATTTAGATCCATTGGCTATTTTGGTGTGTTTTGAGTAGATTTTTGCCCACCCATAGACTAGTTGTTGAGAGGCCCGCCTCCTTGGGTTTAGATTAATGCATATTTAGTTTTTTATTTTCTGTTATATTCAGTTTAATTTATTGTTATTTGCAGATTTATTTACAGTTATAAAACACACTTTTTCTTTTTCTCTACAAATTTCTGGGTTTAAAAATTAAAATTAACACACTTAACACACACACCCTAAGTGAAGAATCGCCTGGTTACCACCGCCAAGCAAAGTCTATAACATTGTAATCAATTGATCCTGCACTTCTCTGCCCTTGTTTCGGCATTGTAATCATTTGATCTTGAACCTCCTTGCCCTTGTTGGTCTCTCTTCCTTTCGTGATCTGTGTTTGTTCTTTCATCATTGCACCCCCAAGTAGTTTGTCCTGAAGAATTCTTGGCCTTCATCCTCAGTTTCTATTAGGAAGACTTACTCCTCCGTGTAGGATTCGAGTTAGTCCTCCATCGAGTCCTCATTTCAACTCTGCTTCTGGTTCATTAGGTTTCCCTTCTGGTTCCATCCCCGGTTCTCCCCCTGTCACCTTCACCATGTCTGGTTCAAGACCTAACACTAGTGGTAGCCCTGGCCATAATGCTGGGAATACTACTAGTGGGACCACAACAAGAACTATCCCGACTACTCCCTTGCTCCCTTATATGGCAGGCCTCAGTCTTCCTTATTTTAACCAATTGATCAATGACCCCATACACCATGACGTTGATTGGCATGCTATGCCAACCAAGCTCCCTTCAAACATCCCCAAGTTTGAAGGTCTTGCTGGAGAAAATCCTACAAACCATGTTCAATCTTTCCACATGTGGTGTTCATCTAACTCCGTCACTAATGACTCTGTCAGTCTTCAGTTGTTCCAACATATGCTTGCTGGAGAATCTTCTACGTGGTATGTTGACTAGGCCTCCTCCTCTCATACTACTTTTGCGACTCTTGCCCAGGATTTTTTGTCTTACTTCTAGCTTCCCCTTCGTTATGACACTGGTACTGAACTTTTGACCTCTTTCCATCAATCTTCTATGACCTGCCTATCTGATCATGTCCAGGAATGGCGGAGAAGAAAGAGCCTATGTCGAGCCCCTACCTTCGAAGACCGTGTCTACATGGACTAGTTCCTTAGATCCATTTTTCCTGCTATTGGAAAAGACGTCACATCTCATTTCCCTTAGACCAATGAAGATGCTCTCCAGATTGCGTTAAAATATGACCTGATCTACACACCGTCTGGTTATTTTTATACCTTCTTACCTGATCTCCCTAGACCCGATCGTGCCAACACACTGGGGGCATCCCATGCTGACAACGGTTTCATTGGAGCCCTTTCTCATCCATACGCTCATCCTCCCATGGGTTATGGTTTCCCTCAGGGAGGGGACAACTCCTCCAGCAATTTTCCCCCTCCCGGTAGCATGTATCCAAGATACAACATGCCTCCTCCTTTTTCCCAACTTGTTTACCACAATGTTACCCAACCTCCTTATTATCTGTATCTGAAGCCTGGTGCTCTAGCTCCTCCATTATTAGCACCCTCGCATCCCTTGCCTTATCAACCCCCGCAATAGTAGCCACCACCCCCTAGGGACAAGTGTATGCACATCAGGGCGTGACTAATCCTCCTACTTCAAAAAATAAGAGGAAAGGCACCCAAGATAAATCTGCCCCTAATAATCCAGGACCTAATCCCCAAGGAAATGCACCTAACACTACTAACCAGTAACATGGCACTCAGCCCAAGAAGGACAGGCCTATTCACACGAATAAGCCTTGTTCTTGTTGTGCTGTCTATGGTCATTACACCCACGATTGTCCTCTTTTACCTCAAATGCATCATATGTGGTAGACTCGAGTAGTATCGTGGGGACAACAAGCCTCCCCTTCGGTTCCTCCCAATGTTGTGCCTATCTAGCCAGTTATGTTTACCAATCCTTTCCCTCAGCAAGGATTTGTGGCTACCCAACTACCTGAAGGTCAGGTGGGCACTCAACCTCCTCCATCTGGTACCTCCGGTTACAACATTCACATGATGAACTCTGACCAACCCATTATCGTTGACCTCAACCTTCAGACTTGGTCCCATTAGTACAATAAGCCTCCCGCTACGTCTACGCCCGACCCCGCTTCTTCAGGTTCCACAGAGCCACTTTCAAAAACCAATGGTACTTTACAGATCCCTCAGCCTAAGGCGAAGGTTCATACCAATATCCCCAAGGGACCATTACACCAAACGCTACTTCTGGAAAAAATGGCCATTCGTATAGTATATTAGATGATTTGGCACAATCTCCTGCTGCCACCTCAACACTAGAACTCCTCCAGTCATGCCATTTACACGAAAATATATACTAACTTCCATGGGTGCTATGGATCCTTCAGATGATCATTTGATCATCTTCTATGTTGACCGTTCAGAACATCCTCCCCTTCTTGCTTCCGTTGCCTTCCAAATCCTCATCAAGATCCGGAATACCAACGTCTCCTGTTGTATCATTGATGAGGGGGCATCCACCTGTGTGATGTTCGCTTCGGTTTGGAAGCAACTCAAATCTCTTGAGTTGGCCTCTTCCACTATCACCCTTCGAGCGTGGGATGACCACTCTTGCCATCCCATTGGCCTGTTTCAAAGTTTTCCTATTACTCTTGTGGGCAAGACTATTTTTGTTGACGTAGAAATCATTGATGCCCCCTTAGATTACAACATTCTATTAGGTCATAGCTACACTTATGCGATGTCTGCTATCCCATCTGCGGTTCACTGTAAGATGTTATTTCCTCATAACGGAAAGATACTCACCATTGACCAATTGACATATTACGAACCAAAGTCTCGGACCTCCCTTGAGTCCATCATCTCTTCGGCAACCAATAATAAAACCATCGAACCTTTGACTAGTGTCTCACCTGGAGTCTACAAAGACTCCTCTTTTCTTGGTTCTTTCCCTGGTCTTCCTCCTCCTGTCTCTGATCCCAGCTCATCGAACATTTTTATGATGCAATATTCTTGGGCTTCCTTCAAGCGGCCCACTTTGACTATTCAACAGCCCCGCCCTCTACAACCTACTACTAGCACCTCGACTCAGCCTTCAAGACCCCCTCCTCAAGGCCCCTCATATGTAGCTAGTATCCATGAGCCTCTCTACCCTCCTGGCACGGTTCCTCCTAGCCTTAACCAGCTTGGAGCTATCCTGCCTAGCCATTACCCCTCTAGTCAAATACCGTTCTTATCTCCCCCTCCTGGAGTGTTTTCGGTACCTGTAATGGCTACATTTTCCCTTCCTAACCTGACCCTGGGGATCCCAGTTTGGTACATTGATCCCCCAGTCGTTATCATGCATGGTCAACCCAAACCTTATCTTACTTTGACCCCAGTTCAACCGGTCCCCATAACCCCTCCCTCTACTACCTTGCCTCAACCACCTCAACAGGAGCCTACTCCCGTTGCAATAGATTCAGATGAAGGGGGAAAAGCTCGTAAGAAGGCATTTAAAGACAAGGTTGCACCAAAAAACCCTACTCCTCCTCAGCCTCCAAAGCGTACACCTTCATGTGCTTTGCGTGATGTTGTTAGTCATGCCACCCATAATTGTCCTGAATTTCCTCGTCTCAAGCCCATGGTCAATGAAGTGTTTCTTGAGTCTGATATCCCATAATTCCATGTTACTTTACCTGATTTAGCCAAGAAACTTAAGACTTTATGCACAAATCACCCCTATGCTTTGTGTGATTTCCATGGCGACTATACTTACCTCTGTCCTCACCTCGAAGAGTAGCACTCCTCTTTGGAAGCGTTTCGCCAATTCGAGGCCAAGCACAACGAGTCCACCACTCCCTTATTTAAGAGTTTTACTTCAGTAGAACCAGAGGACACATCCAGTCCCATAGAAATTCCCCCTCTAGATATCAAAATGACATAATCTTCGTCCACTGTCCACTACCTCTCATCATCTATGAGATCCACAGTGGAAGAACCCCCCTAGGATTTCCCCTTCTGTTTCACCTAACATCCCTTCATCGATCACCTTTGGCTCAACATCAGTGGATCCTTCATCTACTTATTTTTCTGTCACCCCTTGTGACGATGCTCATGTGAACCTTTCTTCTCATGATGATGAGTTAGGTAGCTTCACCGCGTCAGGTGGATTTTCTTCCACCAGTCACCCCATATTTTATTCTGATGACAAAATTATGGAAGCAATCACCAACCCTGACTTTATCTATCCCCCGTTACTTCGAACCACATACACCTTGTGGCCATTACATTGACACCCAATGTTTAGGTAAGGGGGCACCCATATTTGAGAGTCCAGGAGAAGCAATTCTCCCCAACCCTCCTAGTGCATCTAGTTGTGTTGACTCTAGTACCATTATTCTTCCCCATTTAGAAGAACCTCTAGAGTCCCATATCACTTCAGATCACTCTAGGGATGATCCCCCTCATCATTCCTTCATCTTACATCAACAACTCAGTCCCTTGGACATTGTTGTTGACCAACATGTGGGCTTTCTAGGAGAGCACTCGTTCATTATCTCAAAATCCACTCTTTGGGACAGTGACACCATGTGTGCCAACCCAAAAAATTAGTCCAATTACTTCATATATGCAGTACCAAAAGAGACTGATAATCCTCAATTCCCTTTCTCGAACTGCATAACCATAACGAAAACAAATGGCACACCACATCATTAAAATTTGTTTAGATTCCCCTTTTCTAAATACGTTTTGGCATAACCATAACATGATTGGGGGCACCTATGCCCATCAACCATAAAAATCCCAGCTCTCAGCCAAACACAACACTGAAACCCCCTTTCTATGATAGGCTGCACTTTTCAAGTCATTTCGTGGGATAGGTCACAGTTTTTAGCCCAGTACCTGCTACCTAGGTCATAGAATAGACCCCAAAAAGTGTGATATGACCTGTTCCTAAGCTCTGGATATCTAAACTAAACTTTTAATCCACTGAAATGAAAGACTACGGTTAGGCCTCTTACCTACAACTGTCAGATCTTGATTCCAACAGTCAATTTGTCAACTACGATCATCGCAAGATTTAGGGCCTTCTCTCCTCTCTACATTCACCATAGCTACATTTTCAAATGAGTGAATTGGAGGGAAAATGCCTTATTAAAAGAGAAAACCTAGATTTTTCTTTCACTCGTTGTGTCCAAACCGTAGCTCAGTTTGACAAGCCATCCATACTGTTGGAAAGCTCTCATGGAGCTCTAAAATTAGTATGCTTTAGTTTTAATTGTGATTTGATACTTCACCAAGACACATTTTTTCCAAGAAGGGTCACTTCACCACTCCTCAAAATTGAATTTTTTCACTTGCAACACTTGTACTTGGGGCACCACTTTGCCTCCATACTTGTCCATGATCGTGTCGAATTTCGTCATGAGTAAACATCTTGTACTCATCTTTTCATGGTCCCCACTGGACCTTTTCTGTGTGGAAACATCATCAAGTTTCCCTTGTTTAGAGCATCCGAGTTGAGTCATCATCGCATCCATGGAGTCTATCCTGAGTCCCTTTGTATCCCGCTATAGTCCTCCATCCTTCATTTCTTGGTTCCTCCCTTGAGTCGCACATTATGGCCTTCGGTCCTACTATCCCCTGTCCCCTTTGAAATTATGTCATTTGCTGCCAAGTCATCCATGCCCTTCATTCTCTAACATGGGAAGTCATCAGCCCGCTACTCAATACCCCCCATTCCATCATCATCATTGGTGTCAGTCTGTTAGTCGCTCTACTATTTTCTCTCTTGTCGTAGTTGTGGATTCCTTATTGCCTCACCTATGGTGGACCTCCTTCTGTCAACATTAGCTCATTCATTCCAGAAGACAAGTCTAGAGGGTGGTGTACCTTGGTTCCATCTTCCACTCTTTTTCAGTGCCTCGGATCAAGAAAAGGGACCCCTTATTTCCCTTTGACTTGATTGTTTCTCAGCTCCATCTCCTTACGACATGATCGAGATGCGTATACTTGATGGTTTAGTGATGCAGAAGATTGTACCGATGATCCCCGAGTGTGTGTGAGACGTTTCAGACCTCATCAGGGGGTGGCCCTTCAATTAGTTTCCCACATGCCTAGATGACCTCTTCATTACAGCATTCGATGCATCTCCACAGGTTTGATGGTTTCGGTCTTAGTCGCGTGAAACACCTTTTAGTTTGCATGTATCATTCAGATTTTCAGAGCCCTTTCCTGTTTACAGGGCCTCTTTGGTTGTACTTATATCTCATGTACTCAGATATTCTTGTATAAGTCCTGGTTGTTATCCCAGGCATAGTATGTATGTGGGATCCATTATTATGTTTTTATCTAGCTCATGTTTATGCTAGCATGTACTATATAGTTCAGTCCCTTGTTTAATTGACGCATTATTCTTTGTAATTTGTCTCGGCGGGCATAGGTATGACTCCCTAGCCTCTTGTAGCACAGGTACTCACTCATAAAAGAGACTTGTCACACCTGTAAGTCTCGCCTCCTCAGGGTCTTGTCCTCTAGTGCTTTTGTCTACCTTATATTTCTCTCTCTCTGACTTCCCCTTCGGTGTCTAGTGATTGAGTTCTTTCAACGTACTTAGGTCATATGATTAGCTCCTAACGCTCGCACGCTGGTGGAAAATCTGTCACACCATTTTTTGGTCATCTAACCTATTACTATTATATGGACCAAAGTACACCATGTAAGACCAATTTTACCCTAAGTAAAATTGCTTTCAATATGAAAAATAAATTAGTAATCCTTAATTTATTAAGTTGTTTAAGGTCTAAACAGGAAACCCCATGAGGAAATATTGAATAAATCCATATTTGTTTGATTTTCCTCAAGGAATAAATAGTTAAACAGAAGTTTAATTAATATTGTTGGTCATATTTAACCCAAAATAAGAAAATTAATTAGACAAATCATTATTTATCTTATTATTTTCTAGGAATAATTATTTAAACCTTATTTAAATAGTATTTCTTGTTAAATTTGACTAAATCATTTATAAATAATTGAATAAATAATTATTTATTTAATTATTACTCAACCACACTCTTAAAATAACAAATAAATCATTTATTTATTTATTATTTACAAATAAAAGGATTTGACCAAATTCAAATTCTTTTTCCCTCCAACAAATATAATAAAATATTTCATAAAAGTTGGATCTAGATTTGGTTAATAATATTTTAATTATGCACCAATATCTAGACTAACTCAATATTTTGTTATAAATAGGAGGGATTTTCCATTCACTCACTACCTTTTGTTGCCTAAAGATCACTCTAGATCTATACTTTTGGCCTGGCATTGATCCTCCATCATTGTCATATTTTGCTACCATTTTTCTTGTGAGCTCCCTTTGAGTTCCATTTTTTGTCTGGGTTTTCTACACCATCAGGAGAGAGAGATCTTAGATCTGAAGTGCTGAGGACATACAAGAACCCATCCCATTGACGGGGACTGGTAACATCTTTCTATGTTCCCTTCCGAGGTGTCAAAATTACAAAAATTCTTGAAAAATATTATTGTCTTGTCTATTGGATGCATGGAGAAACTCTTGCTTTTATTTACTGCTTAATGTATTTTACTACATAGATCTAGATTTTGTAGCATTTATCTTGGTCAACTAATTGCAGATCTAAATAAATTATCAGCCATATTTGATGTTAGGGTTGTTTGTTATGCACAACTAAAGTGAGCTCTTTTTGTACACTTGCAATTAGAATTCATCCTAACACACAACATGTTCATGATAAACAAATCAACCTATCTATTATTTCCAAGAAATCATAAACTGAAAGCAATTTTGGGGTTGTGGTGAAGATATGCCCTCGTCAAGCTCCAATGAAAGAGGTGAGAGAGGGAGGCTTTAACACACATATTTGAATTTTTATATGCTACTGTACTATGAACTAAAAGAGCCTAACTACAGTAACATGAAATGGAAGCAAACTAAAGACAACAAGATGAAATGTAACCAAACTAACAAAAACACATGAAATAAGCTAAATATAATGGCATGGAAAGTAAACACAAATTCACAAGACAGACTAAGGCCAATGGATTGGGCCCTAACCCACAAGCTCAACTCTCTGAAACTAAATCGGTGAAGGAGGAACTGAATACTCATTTTATTGCATAACCAATCTCATTACTTAGCACATGAAAGTCATAAATGTCTATTACAAGAGCTACGACTGTGCTATCTATCTCCAAAAATCGAATCGTAATGAACTCTTGCTATGCCCTATTTAACCTAAAGGGTAGCTACCAACAGCTCCCTAAAAAGTAGGTGATTTGTCCCCTTGGACTTCAAGAAAAGTGGAGCTTTGATTCACTTAATCTTCCACTTGCTTGGATGCCTTTTATTTCGAGTTGTTGGAGGGAATATCGAGGATCCTTTGGCTGCCTTTAGGAGTTAAGAAGGTGTTCAGACCCCCTATAATCACTCCTTGTAGTCTACTCCGAGCTTTGATTGCAAAATCTTCAGCAAAATTGGCATATCTTCGTGATTATCCTATATTTATACCATATTAGGCATTCAAAGTATGAAAACCCTTAATAACCATCTACACTAAACAACATATAACCATAATGTAATTAAATGTCAGAAAGAGATACTAATAAGGCTAAAAAGGTGACAATTAACCCCTTAAAATATACCTAATGACGATGCTCATCACCCAGTAAACCAATTGTATGTACATTGTATATGAGGATGATAATGAATCACTCATATTGATAATTTTGCTGGTTTCTATCATAAAAAACCTTTCCTTTTCTATCTTTTCACATAACTTCATTTCTAGCTCTTTTTACTGGCATACATACACATTGATTTTGTCTTGACATAGAAGCTACTTTTGTAATCTCAAAGACACTTATCACCATTACAAACACCATGAAATACTTAAAAATATCAATTTATTTATAAACTGTATCCAAATTTTCAAAATTCTGTGGTTCAAACTTATTTTCCTCTGTCTCCTATGGTTCAAAATTTTAATTAAATTTTTCTTCATTTAGTGTCACTTGGCACATCAATGATGCTCTATTACTTATCTGTTGTTTGCCTGAGCTTCTCGAAATTCTGTCCAATATTATAAAGTTTCAAGGTCTATAATATGAATGGAAAATTTGTTTATTCATGTGTATATGCGCCTAGAAGTTTTATAATTCCATCTATGATGGAGGTTGCTCCATTGCCCATTTGACCAAATTATCATTTGTATTTTTTGTAGACACGAAAAAAATTCATAGATGATACTGGTGGAAGTTTGGTAGAGGATCATGTCTACGAATAGATCATCTGAGCATTCAAAAATTGGATTGACCCAAAAGTTGAATTTAAGAAAATTCGAAAGTGCTAAATCTGGGACATCAATAAACTCAATTTAACTGAAGGTGGAAAAATTAGAAATATACTAAGATTGGTGCATGCATGTTGAAATAATTTTCAACATGCTTGTAGTCCCTACTCTCTTACAAAATTTCACCTCTTTCACACTCTATTATGCACACGAACCAAAGAAAACTTCTACCATACCACCATTGTATGGGAATGCAATAAATGCACCCTCAACATTGTTTTACAAACCTAGAGATGTACCCACTTTCTAAGTGCACCTTGGTACTGTGGAGAAGACTGACGAAGCCCAAAAAAGATAAAATCTAACAACATGGTGGGATGTTTCCTCATGAATATCACCAAGCATAGAGATCAATACTTTTCTATCAGTGTGAATATTGAAGACGGGGAGTTAGTGCCCATTGCACTGAATGGTTTCTCTCCATGTTTAGAATATTTTTTGTATGGTGTTTCTACTAAAGAACATGTACCAACTTTTGAGAATATTTCGGAAATATTCATCCAAGAAAAAAAGCAGGTGAGAAAAAATATCAACAAGAATAGATGAGGCTCATGACCTTACTCTTGTTGTGAAGGTGATGAAAGGTGGTAAGAATATAGGAACCATGCTAGCTGAGAAGGAATAAAAATGTTATTCAAATCATAGTGCGGATAATAAGAGTCATGTAACATGTTTGAGGTGCCACAAGAAGGGGAATTATGCCATTCATGTCCAAAGAAGGTAAAAGATAAGGGTAATAACTTAGAAGTAGTGGAAAAAATTTAGAAGGAGTGAAAACTCTGTAGCTGGAGTGAATTACTTAGCATCCAAGCTTGAAACCACCATTTCTATGGTTTCATTCCTCTATACCAATACCCATTCTAGTGTTGGTTTGTATGTGGACAATCGAGCATTTCAGCATGTGACCAATAAAAAAAAATTCAGCAAGCTTCTAGAACAAGATATGGGTATACAAGTAGAGTTAGGTGATAATACTACATATCCTATGATTTAAAATTGGAACCATCAATTTTAGGATGCCATCAGGGCATATTCTTTATTGGCGATATGTTTTTTATGTACCAGAATTAATGAATAACCTTCTTTCTATATCATCTATCATAAATATCAAGTGTATAGTTGAGGTCAATGCTTAGAAGTGCATTATTGGATATTGCAACCATGAATTCCTTGGTTCTTGGCTAAAGGAGTGTTGCAAGGAGGCCTTTACAAGCTTCTTGGAAATACTACAAAGCATGATACTTTAGTGCATGATAATGGAAATCTATGCATGTTGTGGTACAAGAACTTCGGTCACTTGAACCGTGGAGCTCTTCCACCCTTGAAGAACATGGTGTATGGATTTCTAAACTTCAAGGTAGAAAATATTGAAGAGTGTATAGGGTGTGCACTCAATGAGCATTCAATGATTTCCTTTCCATCTAGTGAGGAAAAATCAAGAAATATTCTCAAATTAATGTAATCTGATGTTACTGGGCATATGTCTTCCCCTTCATTCATAGATAAGTTATGTTATGTTTCCTTTATTGATGATTCCTCTCACAAAACCTAGATTTATTTTATGAAGACTAAAGATGAAGTATTTGGTAAGTTTGAAGAGTTCAGAGCATTTATTGAAAAAAAATGGGGAAAATATCAAAATGCTTCAATTTTAGGGGAGATAACACCTCCAATGACTTTGATACCTTTTTCAGGGAAACACGCATCAAGAGGGTGCTAAGAATTGGGTTGTAGAGTAAAAAATCCATCATTGAGATAGATAAAACCATGATCCATGACATGGATTTACCCATGTGTTTTTAAGCCAAAGCTTGCAACACAATTGTCTATATCTTAAATCAATGTCCTCATCGGATCTTGAAGGAAAAAACACAAAAGAAATATTTTGTTGGTGAGAAGCCACAAGTATTACATTTATGTTTCTTTTTTTTGTCCAATTTATATTCATATTCATGATGAGAAAAGGAATAATCTTGAACCCTTGAATATAAAGGGGGTCTTTGTTGGATAAACTTTAGAGTAAGACATCCAAGGCCTACATGATCTAAATTCAAGTGAAAATGAGGACATGGTGAAAAATAATATTCGTCTTCACGAGGATGAATGGTCCTAAAATCCATAGAAGCATCTTATAGTGATTAATGAATGTGAAAATATTTTTTTCCAAGATTGTGTTCTAAAATTGAAAAAGAAATCAAAGTCAGATCAAAATGATTCTAGTTAAGGAACATAGACCTCATTACTTACTAGTGTAGCCATGAAGTTAAGATGGCTTATTCAAACATTGTAGGGTGTACAGGAACAAGTGGGAGAATATAAGTCCATGTCTCAAGCGAGTCATTAACCTAAGAAATTTCCTACTTATGTTGCACTAATGTCATCTATTCTTCAGACATAACCCTCCCTTTTTACTTCAATTTCATCTTTGAGAAATGATGTTTTCTTGCTGACATTTTTTCATTGTATGTCGAGGGGATTTGATGAGTTGAGGAGATAAATGTGGCACTTGATGAGCAATGGCCAGTTTAATTGAGCTGGTCACAATTGATGGTGAACTAGATTTCAACAAAAAACACATGAAGGGAATTCTTCCAAATGACAATTGAGAAATTTCTTTCAAAGCTACTAAAAAAAAATTGGCACAAATTTGGACTAAACTTGATATGGTTATTGTGCCCTTGGGATTGATTTATTTTACATGAAGTTATAAGTTGCAGATATAAGGATACCATTTTTATATCATGATGTGAAGATATCCTGATCTCACATATTTTTGGTGAATGAAATAAGAGGTGGTGGTGGTACTAGTGTGAGAAATAAAGACCATCCTCCTTTATGAATTATTCCTTAGAGGTATAACTGTTGTAATGAAGTGATTTCTAGTTGGGAAGACTATCTTCAGTAAGCTATAATGATTAATTAAAGTGTTTCTCTGTTAGTTCTACTTCTAGATTTTTCAAGAGATGAATCAAATTCTTGCAAGTGATCCACCAAATATATATCATGGAGAATTGTCAACTCAAAATGGCTACGATACTGTCTAAGGGATGCATGTTGCGTGCAGGAATTACACTTAAGTAAAAAATCCTCAACACTTAAATTGTCAACCTGGGGGATTCATAAACATAGAGACGAAGCATAGGAAATGCCAGAGATGGTATGAATATTTCTAATATCAACTCCTACTTTTGAAAAGAAGAATTGTAGAATCAAACTTTAGAGAAGAAAAAGGGAACTCGAACCATCAAAACAATCTGAGGCTAGAAAAAAAAGAAATGTACTTGCAAAAGAAAATTAGAAATAAAGAGGAGCAATCACTCTAGCTAAATATTGATTAGCTACTCAGAATGTGTTTCCTTTAGCAAAGACACCTTAGCAGTTTTCAACAAATGGGCCCCTTCAATCCTGCGTATGTAAAGATATCCTTCTCGCGAAAATCAATCTTGCACTAGTGCAGGAACAACGATTTATGCAGAAAGTGTAAAGTAATGTCTTTACTAAAAAATTCTTTTATTCATGCAAGGGCTTTGAACTTTCTCAAGTCTGCAGCAATCAGATCCAATACCAAGAAACTGGTTCTTGTACTCGATCAGGGCTTCTTACACTTTAACTTTTGATTCTTGAAATCAATGATTCATTACTGCAGTGTTATAAAACCAAATCATATATCAACAAAGATGAATATCTGTAGAAATTAAGAGAACAATATTTTTTAATTAAAATATAACTGAAAGCAAGAAATATGTTAGAAGTAAACTAGAAAGGCTTGCTACATCATATTATCTAGTGCTGGTGCAAGAACAGTTCTCCTGCTTGCAGCAGGGAGAAACAAAACCAACGTGCAGAAAGTAAATAGCACACCAACATGCACTGGTGCAGGAACGAACCAGGCAGAGGAAATAAACCAAACCTTGTAGAAATTGAATAGCACACCAACGTGCACTAGGGCAGGTAACTCCTCCTACTCGAACCAGGCAAGGAAAATAAATCAACCATGCAGAAAGTAACTTAACTACTTCACGTAGCATATCTACTTCCACTCATACAGAAATTCAAATGCTATAAATTAAATCACACTTGACAGTTTAAAACATGAATTACAAGAACAACAAGGAGGGAGAACATGCTGGGTTGGCTGGGCCCTTAGCCAACCAGCGCGTTTCCCTTTCAAACGAAAATGCTACTCAGTATCAACTCATCAACTATTTAAGCCAAATGATGAAATGTATGAAACATGAGGCAGAGCTCTTCTTATTAGGTCCTTAAAGCAATTACATGCGCAATTACATATCCAGCCCAGATTTGGGCGATAACACAAGACAGACCTGTTACTGCCTCACTGGTTCTATTCTCTAATCTATTCAATTCTATCAAAACATTGAACATCTTGTCCTATTTACATTTCTGCTTATATAGATCTTTTTGGCCGCAGGCCAAAATGATCATTTACCATTACATAGACAATTACAGAAATCATTATAACAAATTACATAACCGATTGCAGAATAAGCTTCCAGCCTTCAAAATTAAATCATTTTTAATAGAATAGGCCGCAGCTATCTCCAGCTGTTCGTCTCTATTTAAGTCCGATCTCAACTACTCTAGATTTAACTGCTATCATAGTTGGGACTCAGCTGCCTTCGGATATGTCTTCGTTGATCGTAACTAAGGTAATACAAAATGGGTGGCAACCCAAGTGATCCAAATTCATTGCCAATATTCACGGCACTGGTGCCGGTGCAAGATCTGTTCTGCACTAAAAATCAGCGGTCAAGATAAGTGTTTATCTATTAAATAACATGGGAGGTAATGATAAGTTACAAAAGTAATTCTAAGTAAGAAATCACATAATAGATAGTTAATAAATTCTAAGTTGAGTTAAAAATGTAAAATATGAGGTTAATGAAAAATGTGTCATCGTTCTCTCACTAGTGTAGGATGAGGGCGCATAAGATAGGTAAAACAGGGTAAATGATTACGATTTGGGAAAGGAAAAATGGTAAAAAAGAATGAAATTTAGGGGACTAACATCCTCCCATCCCTAAACTGTTGTGTGTCCTCACACAAATTTTTTACCTCTGGAAAAAACCAAAATTTTTGAATACTCCAACTCAGTCTTGTTCCGACATGTTGTCCTCAGGCTGCACTGTTTTAGCCTTCTTCCTCTTGATGTGCCTTAACTTCTTTGAAACCTTTTTCAACCACCTAAAATAGCATCCAGCCCGATATTTCCAAACTTTAACCTCGATTTTATTTTGTTTGAGCTCTGCCATCAATTCTCCTCTGCTTTGTTCCTTCTCCTCTTGTGCTTTGGTCACAAGCTGCTCCAAGTTTTGTACTTAGAGTTCTAATTCTGCTATGCGGGCAAGAGGAGTCACCAATTCTTTTCCTTTCTCTGTCTCAGCAGGGGCTGTCACTGGCTCCGGAACTTCTATATCTACCATGGTTGCATCAAGGAACTCTTCTTCCTGCAGTCCTTGTTTTTCTGGTTCTTCTTCTGGTTCATATTCATCCAGTTCCTCGTCTAATTTTTCTTCCTCAGGTTCCTCTTCTTCCTCCGGTTCCTCTTATTTCGGTTCCTCTTCCTCAGGTTCTTCTTCCTCTTCTGGTTCTTCTTCCTCAGGTTCTTCTTCCTTTGATTCTTCTTCCTCAGGTGCTTCTGCATCCTCCTTTTCTTCAGCTCCTCCTTTAATTTCTGGTTCTTCTTCTCGGGCCGTGGCTTCTTCTTGTACCGGTACAGGATGGGGTTCCATACCCTGTGGGGTTTGTGGTTATTTTTCTACATCTGAAAATTTCCTCTTCTTTTGGGGCTTTTTGATAATATTTTCCAGTGGAATATCGTCCCCAATTTGTGCAATATTCGCTGCATCTGCAAGAATTGACAGCCTGTTGTGTTCAGAGGCCTGTGCCTGTGTAGAAGGTGTTTCTTCATCAAGTGCGCCGGCTATTTCCTTAGTGGAATATGAAGCCTTACCTTTTGTGGATTTCTCTGTCTGCTTCCTTTTCACACTACTGCGAGAAGGACTTCCCTTTTTGCTTCTATTCAGGCCCTTGCTTGTACTAGGGGCCTGTGTCTTCTCTTCCTCGGCCGACTTCCCGTGCAGCTGTTTTAACAACTCTTCCCATGTCATACCTTTTCTTTCTAGCTGTTTTAAGACCAGGATTTTTATCAGGCCGTGATGGTATAATCATGCATCGGCCTGGTCCTCCCTTCCATCCTATATGCTTCTAGCCATTTTCTCCAAACTTTTGAGCAAAAAGTAGGGTAATTTCATCCTCCAATGAATGTGTCAGCCTTCTTCAAAATGTTGTAGCAGTCTAAAATGATACACCAAGTTGTAGGTGTATCTCCCTTCGCAGGTCACAAATTTTTGCAAAACAAACAGGAGATCCTGCCATTGACCTAGCAGGGCTTTGCACGGAACTCTGTGTTTCCAATTGACCTCCATCTTCTTATCTGTGACAAAATGCTACCAGTGTTTACCTTCTAGCTTCTGGTTCTTGAACCATTCCACTCTCGTATTCTCCAGACCTGTTGTTGCTGCTACAAATTTCTTCGTGACTTTGAATTTGAGCGGCCCAATTCTCACTTGGTCGTTTTTAAAGCTTCTTGGGAATTGTAAGGTGACGTCCCTGTCATACCCATCAAACTTCTACAGGAACCGTAGAAATCCTGACTCCCGCAACAGTGGAAGACTGTTGCGAAATTCGACAGTTTTCTCAATCTTGCTGAGAGACAAGGGTTCATTTCGGACGGGTGAAATTGCTGCTATCGGCTATGAACGATGAGTTCTGAGGCTTGCATGCAACACCGGGGGATCAGCTTTCATAAATAAGGATTTAACCGTTCATCCATCATGTCTCCGATTTACTTGCCGTAGGTACTCATCATTTCTGGTCAGGCTTAGTTGGTACACGCGACGGTAGTTTAATAGTTAGGTACAGTAATGACAAGATGTTTGGGATGAAGGTAGGAGCGGGGGGAGTTATGATTGAAGTAAATTTCACATTATGGCGGAATGGGGTGAATTATATGCAAATAACGATTATACGATTTAACATTCCTTCATAATTACAAAAAAATACTTAGCATTCATTTAAAAAGATCATGATTCCTACTTAAAAAACTTTGTACTTTTAACTAATTTCCTCCTAAGTAATATAATAGCGTAACTATTTATCAATGATATGAAGAACATCATATAACTTTCCATCATGAATACTCTCTTATGTCATATGATAACTTGTACTCTGCTGCTGACAAGGTGTATGCTTGTATTGATCTTTGCACCACGTAAATCACATCATTCTGTTGGTACTTTTATGCTCATATCATATAGGACAATATGTTTGCACTAGTACAAGCATAATGTTAATATAGAGAATTAAAATATAGGCTGGATTTCACATGATTTCCTCAACTTATTCTGAATTTTGCTTCGCCCTTTGATGCTTTAGAGTACAACCTTCTGCTCTTTGTATGCAAGATCCTGTAATGAACTTCATGAGGGAATAAAGGAGCAGGAAAAGGAAATTTTAGAATGGGAAGGAATTCTGTCACAGGGATTCCAGGAAAGTACCAAAAGAGGGAAAACAGAAGTGGGATAGGGGAAAAAATTTCAGGGTTAAAGTGGGATTTCTTCGAAGCGGATAGGGTGAATTTAGAAGAATATGGGAAAGTTAATTATACTAGGATTCCAAGAAGAAAACTAAGGGAAAATTACAAAATGGGATATGAAGAATGCAAAAAATTTTCTGGAAGGTCTACCTGCACTGGTGCAAGAAAAATAACTGCAGCAAGAATTAAGCGTTACTTGGAAAAAAATATCCATTTTAATTACCCCAATTGTATAAAGGTTGGTTCTGCTGAACCTACTTTTACTTCGGTGGTCACTAGCATATCTAAAGATTAAGCAACATTCTCTTTTTATTAGAAATTTTTGATCTTCCCGCCAGCAAGATGGTTTTTAGGTTGATCCTTCTGCAATCATGTCAACGGACTGATTTTCATAATTACAGGAAATCGTTTTTTTCTTTACTTTTTTTATTTTTATTTTTTTTTATTTTTTTCTTGAAGAAGAGGGATTAAATTTTCAAGAGGTTGGTATTACCATTTACCACTACCATTCCAAATTGCTGTTGAATTTGCTGTGTAAAATCTTTCTTGGCAAGTGGTTGAAAATATTTCTTTAATCTATGTCCATTTACCAAGAATATTGTATCCTGTCCATCAATAGTTTTGACTTCTACAGCTCCATTCTAAAATACTCGGATTACTTCATATGGTCCAATCCAACGTGTATGGAATTTCCCTTAAAAATTTTAAATATAGAATCATAAAGGAGTACCCAATCACCTGGTTGCAACTGCTTTTTTTGAATGGACTTGTCATGCCACTTTTTTTGTTGTTGCTGGATTAATATGTTTTGCTAAACAACATCTCTACGAAATTCATCTAACTCATTTAACTGAAGAAGACGATACTGTTGTGCTTCAGAGAGATCGAGTCCTAGCTGAATTGCAGTTCTGAAAGTTTTGATCTGGAACTCAATCGGTAACAGAACCTGTTTGTCGTATACCAGCTCATATGGTGTGTGCCCCGTACTATTTCTCCAAGTGGTTTTGTATGCCCACAAAGCTTCTGGTAATCTTTCAGCCCAATATTTTCGATGCATATCAACTGTCTTTGTGAGAATGGACTCGATCACCTTGTTTGTAGACTCCACCTGGCCATTTTCTTGCAGGTGATATGGTGTAGACTTCCGGTGCCGGATCTTGTATTGCTCCATCACTCCCTGTACCAGATTAGAAATAAACTGCGGACCATTGTCAGAAAATTTTTCTCTAGGCACACCAAATCTAGTAAATATTTTAGAAAAGAGAAAATCAACAACAACTTTTTCTGTAGCAAAAGAAACAGCTTTAGCTTCTACCCATTTTGTAACAAAATCTGTACAAACCAAAATATGCATTTTACTTAATGATGTTGGATTTATTGGCCCTACAAAATCAATAGCCCATTTTTCAAATGGCTCAATCATAACTTGAGGGCATAAAGGCATTTCATTGGTTTGGTTAGGTTGGCCCATTCGTTGACAACTATCACATCGCTTGACATATTGTTTGGCATCCTTAAACAAGGAAGGCCAAAAGTATCCAAAATGTAATATTTTATATGCAGTTCGTTTGTCAGCGAAGTGGCCTCCACAAGGTTCATCATGAGCAGATTTCCATATGTCAAACAATTCCTCCTCTCTTACACATCTGCGGATAATCAAATCTGGGCCAATGTAAAAGAGGTCTCCTTGAATCCAGGAGTATGTAGCACTTTTCTGAATAATTTTCCGCTTTTCATGGGTGGGCAAGTGAGGTGGTGTTTTTCCAGTAACCAAATAATTAGCGATGTTAGCAAACCATGGAGAATTTGTAGACACAAAAAAAAGATGTTCATCTAGAAAACCATCATTAACAGGAGTTACGTCACCGGGATTATCTAGTCTAGAAAGAAAATCTGCTACAACATTTGATTTTCCTAGTCTATCAACAATAGTAATATTGAACTCTTGCAAGAATAGCAACCACCTAGTCACTCTAACACTAGTCAATGGTTTTTTCATCAAATATTTAATCGCGGAATGATCAGTATGAAAAAATACTTCGTATCCTGTGATATAGTGTCTGAACTTATTAATTTCAAAGATTACAGCGAAAAACTCTTTCTCTATAACTTTATAGTTTAATTCAGCGGAAGACAAATTCTTACTAATATAATAAATAACATAGGATTTCTTGTCTTCCTCTTGTCCCAAAGCTATGCCAACAACCAAGTCTGAAGCATCGGAGGAAATGTGAAAGGGTAGGGACCAGTTTGGACCTCTCAAAACTGGCGCTTGTACCAACTTTTCCTTCAATGTTTCAAAAGACTGTTGGCAAGCCGTGGACCAAGAAAACACACTATCCTTAGCTAGAAGTCGGAAAAGAGGAGCAGATATCTTATAAAAATGTTCAATGAATCTTCTATAGTAACCAGCATGTCCTAAAAAACCTCTTACTTCCCTTTGAGTTTTGGGTGTAGGAAGATGCAGAATGATTTCGATCTTTGCCGGATCAACCTGGATACCTTTGTCAGAAATCAGATGGCCAAGTACCACTCCTTCTTTTCACATTAATCTACATTTCTTGTCACTCAAAGCAAGTTGGGCTTCTTGGCAAAGACGAAGTACTTTCTCCAAATTTTCGAGAGCTTCCTGAAAAGAATTACCAAACACAGAAAAGTCATCCATATAAATTTTTACAAATTCAAGATCAGCAAAAATAGCCAAGACTGCCCTTTGAAAGGTAGTCGGAGCATTACATAATCCAAAGGGAAGAAATTTATAAGAAAAGTTACCCCATGGGCATGTAAAGGTATTTTTATCCTGATCTTCGGGTGTAATCTGTATCTCGTTATAGCCACTGAAACCATCCAAAAAGGAGAAATATTTCTTTCCTGCAAGGGTATCAAGTAACTGGTCAATGAAAGGGAGAGGGAAGTAATATTTGAGAGTGGCTTTGTTTAATTCACGATAATCAATACAAATATGCCACCTTCCATCTTTCTTAGGTACTAGAACTAATGGAGAGACCCACTGACTATCAGAAATAGGATGGATAAAACTAGCATCTAAAAGTTGTTGTATTTCTTCTTTCACAACATCTCTTAGAGCTGGATTCATTCGTCTTTGGGGTTTTTGGACAGGTCAGGTTCCTTCCTAAATATAGATATGATGTGTAAAAGTTTCAGGAGGGATACCCTTCATGTCTTCATAGCCCCAAGCAAATGCACTGAGATGGTTTTGCAACAAATTCACAAGCTACTCTTGCTGAGATGGGTCTAAATCTGAACTTATATGCAAGGAATTACCAGGGCTAATCTCAAAAAGAGTAGTATTAGGCTCCGGAGTACTCAAAGGAGTGGTCAAAGACAGCGGTAAAGAAGAAGAATGAGAATCATGGTTTTCTTGGAAATCTAGGCTAAAAATCTGGCTCAAAGGCTCAAAGTTAGGCATGGTGTCTAGATTGTTCAAGAAATCTTGAATCTCATCTTCTTATGAAGACCCAGTATAATGATGACTAAGAGAAATAGACTGAGTCTCCTCATCACTATTTTGGTCCAACCATAAAGTGTCTCGAAGGTCCTGAATGGATCTGGCAAGGGGGTATAAGGTAACTTTCTTCCTAGAATCTCCATGTGAAATATACATATCTTCAGAACGACATCCAATAATGCATCGACTATAGCAAGCCATGGTCGACCCAAGATCAAGGGATGTCCTCATACCAGGTTCTTTGGCTGAAGCACAATGAAATTAGCAAGATATTCCCAAGAATATAATGAGATGATCACATCATCCAATACTCCTTCAGGCTTAATTTTAGATCTATCTGCTAATTCAAGCACAGTGGGAGTAGGGTGAAGATGAGATAACTGAAGTTGATCCCTGGTTTTCTTAGTCATTACATTAATGGCTACTCCCAGGTCTATAAGAACTTTAGAGACAAGGACATTACCAATCTAAACTGTGGCAAAAGGGTTTCCAGGATCAGTATATTTTTCCACAGACACACATCCCGTCATCAACTCTGCTGCCCTACCAACAAATTGAATAGTTTGGGGTTCCAATCTATTCCTCCCGGGTTTCTTGAGACAGAGTTCCCTAATAATCTTGGTACAAATGGGGATCTCTTTAATGGCTTGGATCAAAGGTATCTTAATGAAAATATTTTGAAGTTTCGATGCCAAACTAATCTCAGAAACAAACTCTCTTCTTTCCGTTACTAGCCTCTCTGGAAAAGGAGGCTGGTTGGAAGAAGATGGCAAGGACTCAGAGGGTAAGGGCTACTTAGTGACAAATTTCGGAGAATGGTTAAGAGTTTCCTCTTCTCCTTTCTCTTCAACAATCACCATAGGTTGTTTCTGATTTTCTGGCATTACATTCCTTCCTGATCTTAATTGAATATCATGAACTCCAACTGGAATAGACTGGTATTCGAATGGAAAAGGTGGGTTTGTTACATGGATCATTTGCACTGCTTTATTATTATTATTAGGATTGGGCATAGGTTGTAGAAATTATATGCACTAATCATGCATATGTCTAAGATCCACCTAATCTCACACTATTTAACTTTATGCAAGATACTAAATCTATTCCACTTGTTAATCTTTTGAGGAAAAATTAATTGCACACACATGTGAAGCATAAACAAAAAAAATATTCAATCGCACATAACACAGTTTTAACCGGGAAATCCTGAAGATGAAAACCCCAACTATATATTATGTAACATGGAGATCATATGACAATCTCATAAAAACATACAAAGCTTTTCACAAGATCTCAGTACAGTACAATCATCATACACTAATCAAGCCTAATCTTGCAAATCCATGCACCGATCTATGCCACCTGCTAGCCTGCCTCCACTATGCAATCTCTAATGAATAATAGCTCTGAATGAATTCGAATTACTCCATCCTTGACTGCGCAATCCTCATTGGCATCTCCACTTAGTGTTGGATGCAATCAATGCATCACTATAGTCACAATAGATAGTCTATCTTTCCCTTTCACCTATCTCTCCACTGGTCTCCACCGAAACTGCCATGCACTGTAGTTAACTGCTGTATTGTTCAGATGATTAATGAGCTATTATTTGTGAATTAATTAACTAATTAATTCACTCCACTTTCACTAGTGTATCAATCAGTTAGACTAGATACAACTAGCTCAATTGAGTCTAACTGAGTTAAACTGAATACAACTCCATAACTACTTCTTCCAACTATGTCATAACTCTGCCACTTGAGTTCTAACTCAGTCCTCCATGCATTAGTCCCGCAAACCCTCAGGAATAGCATAATTCCTTCTGTCAGCTGCTGTGCCACATATGTGCACTGAACTGAAGTGCTCCAAGAGAATAAGTTGTTGTTTAGAGTCTGATTATTATTAAGAGCTAATAATAATCAACATGCATCTATTTTTAGATTGACAATCTATAAATAAACTTCGCCCAATATTATAAAAATAGAATTTCATCTATTTTTCCAACTTGATCAACCATCCACAAATAGCATCCTGCAACTTCTGAAATATTATTGACATGTCTAAAAATAAACATATTCCAAAAATAGACTTGCGCCAAAAATAGCCTGCCGACCCACTTAGTGAAGGCGACTCTTTTCACTAAGCTCATCATCTTGTTGAATCTCAACATAGGTTGAGCAGGCAACTGAGGAGGTCGGAAGGGTGGAGGTAAAGGTAATGGGGTGGTATGACTCATAATTTGAGGCATTGGATAAGGTACATGTGTAGATGGATATGGTTGCATAGGTGGCTGGTAGGAATATGGAGAATGAGTTGGTCCTTTCCAACCTTGTTGCCATGGTTGGGAAGGTTGCCCATGCTGATACTGATTTCCATATTGCCACTGTTGATGAGAGTTAGGATATGAATATGCATGAGGATTATAACCAAAATAGTGTGGAGGAAATTAAGGAGCCATACCTTCACCTACCTGAGGCCAATTTCTTCTTACTCCCAAGCATACAATTGTTCAGCTTCAGGCCGCCCCGCTATAAATACTGCTTTAAGTCCAGGTATAGAGGGACATTTTTCCATGATATGGTCTTCTGCACAAATAGCACATTTATTAGTTTCTTTCAAGTTAAGAGGACATTCTTTAGGGGGATGCTTGTCTCTGCATTCAGACAGAGAATACATAATGACTCTTGTTCCTTCATAAGTTTTTGTTGAAATTTTAAAGAGTCTAACTGTTTAGTAACAGTGTTCATTATATCAATTTTCATGTTTTCCATTTTATTTTCCAGTCCAATAATCATAACATCGGTAGATTCAGTCTTTCTATTTTTATTTTGAGTTCCTCTACTGGATCTATACTGATTTCTTGAAAATTTCCAACATAATTCACAAATTTGATCAAATTTTTGTTGAGAAATATCACCTTGTCCTAATAGATTCAAATTGTTTCTAGCATTATCAGTAAGTCCTCTTAAGAATAAGGTTCTAATAGTGTTGGGATCAAGCTTAAGTTTTGACCTTTGTAAAATATACAGAAATCTTTCCAAATAATCTTCAAGCATTTCATCATCATCTTGTATGATTGTAAAATTTCATCCTGCATGTCTCGAGTTTTGCAATATTCTTGATATTTAGACAAAAATACCCTCTTCATCTGATCCTAAGAAGTTATGGTGTTTCCTCCTATCCCCATAAACCAGCATAAAGCTAAGTCCTTGAGGGTAACAAGAAATAATCTTAACTTCTGAGCCTCAGTTGCATGATCATAACTTCTACACAAAATATCAAACTCAAATAGAAAAGAGTCAGGATATTCATGAACTTTACCATGGAAATGAGGGAGAGATGACAGTGGAATATTCTTCATCTGTGACACAGTATCAAGATCCATAATTGGAAACACAAAATTAGATTTTCCTTCACTTACCTGGTTGTCACCAATTCCTTCCAAATGATCTCCTTGGTCTGCCATTGTTCCCTTCTTGCTTGTACCGCTTTCCACAGGCTGATCCACACCTGAGCTGTTATTACCAGAATCTAGGTGGATTGTTCCTGTGTGATGGGTTTGGATTGGATTGGGCTTCCTGATTGCAGAAGGAGACCCAATGTGAGAAAATTTATTTTGGCCCTTAGTGGGCTTCGAACCCTTACCTTTCCTAGGCATTCATTTCAAGAAAGAAAGAAAAATATCAAAAAAAATTCTAGTAAAAAATGCTATCAGAAATCAATCAACACCAGTAAAAACTACTTCAAAACTACTTGCAAAAATAAAGGAAACTTACCTCTATTATACAATTATAAAATTCTTACCAAATCAAATCGCCTCCCCAGCAACGGTGCCAAAATTTTGGGTGCAGGAATTACACTTAAGTAAAAAATCCTCAACGCTTAAATTGTCAACCCAGGGGATTCGTAAACTTAGAGACGAAGCACAGGAAATGCTAGAGATGGTATGAATATTTATAATATCAACTCCTACTCTTGAAAATAAGAATTGCAAAATCAAACTTTAGAGAAGAAAAAGGGAATTCGAACCATCAAAATAATTTGAGGCTAGAACAAAAATAAATGTACTTGCAAAAGAGATTCATAAATAAAGAGGAGCAATCACTCTAGTTAAATATTGATTAGCTACTGAGAATGTGTTTCCTTTAGCAAAGACACCTTAGCAGTTTTCAACAAATGGACCCCTTCAATCCTACATATGTAAAGATATCCTTCTCGCGAAAATCGATCTTGCACTAGTGCAGGAACAACAATTTATGTAGAAAGTGTAAAGTAATGTCTTTACTAAAAAATGATTTTCTTCGTGCAAGGGCTTTTAAATTTCTCAAGTTTGCAGCACTCAAATCGAATACCAAGAAACTGGTTCTTGTACTCGATCAGAGCTTCTTACACTTTAACTTTTGATTCTTGAAATCAATGATTCATTACTGCAGTGTTATAAAACCAAATCATATGTCAAAAAAGATGAATATCTGTAGAAAGTAAAAAGAGCAGTATTTTTTAATTAAAATGTAACTGAAAGCAAGAAAGCTATTAGAAGTAAACTAGAAAGGCTTGCTGAATCATATTATCTATCACTGGTGCAAGAATAGTTCTCCTGCTTGCACCAGGGAGAAACCAAACCAACGTGCAGAAAGTAAATAGCACACCAACATGTACTAGTGCAAGAACGAACCAGGCAGAGGAAATAAACCAAATCATGCAGAAAGTGAATAGCACACCAACGTGCACTGGGGAAGGTAACTCCTCCTGCTCGAACCAGGCAAGGAAAATAAATCAACCGTGCAGAAAGTAACTTAACTACTTCACACAGCAGATCTACTTCCACTCATACAGAAATTCAAATGCTGTAAATTAAATCACACTTGACAGTTTAAAACATAAATTACAAGAACAGCAAGGAGGGAGAATGTGCTGGGTTGGCTGGGCCCTTAGCCAACCAGAGCGTTTCCCTTTTGAACGAAAACGCTACTCAGTATCAACTCGTCAACTGTTTAAGACAAATTATGAAATGTACGAAACATGAGATGGAGCTCTTCTTATTAGATTCTTAAAGCAATTACATGTGCGATTACATATCCAGCCCAGATTTGGGCGATAACACAAGACATACCTGTTACCGCCTCACTGGTTCTATTCTCTGATCTATTCAATTCTATCAAAACATTGAACATCTTGTCCTATTTACATTTCTGCTTATATATATCCTTTTGGCCACAGGCCAAAAGGATCGTTTACCATTACATAGCCAATTACAGAAATCGTTATAACAAATTACATAACCGATTGTAGAATAAGCTTTTGGCCTTCAAAATTAAATCGCTTTTAACAGAATAGGCCGTGGGTATCTCCAGCTATTTGTCTCTCTTTAAGTTCGATCTCAGCTACTCTAGATTTAACTGTTGTCATAGCTGGGATTCGGATGCCTTCGGATATGTGTTCGTTGATCGTAGCTAAGGCAGTACAAAATGGGTGGCAACCCAAGTGATCTGGATTCGCTGCCAAGATTCACGGCGTTGGTGCTGGTGCGAGATATGTTCTACACTAAAAATCAGCGGTCAAGATAAGTGTTTATCTATTAAATAGCATAGGAGGTAACGATAACTTACAAAAGTAATTCTAAGTAAGAAATCATGTAATAGATAGTTAATAAATGCTAAGTTGAGTTAAAAATGTAAAATATGAAGTTAATGCAAAATGTGTCATCGTTCTCGCACTAGTGCAGGATGAGGGCACATAAGATAGGTAAAATAGGGTAAATGATTATGATTTGGGAAGGGAAGAATGGTAAAAAAGAATTCAATTTAGGGGACTAACAATGCACCAGATATATGGTTTTTATTTCTAGCTATTTACATTGTTTTTGTAGTTGATTGGACTGGTACCTTAAGGAGTTCATGCTAGTAAACTTTCTTGTGGACCCATAAAAGAAATTTGTTCATAATAATTTAAATTATTTTCCTATAGGTTTTCATATCAAAGGACTTACCCATGGCATTATCAATGCACCAGTAAAGGAAAATAAAATAAAACACAATGACTTCTTGCCATTTCTAAGCTAACAATGACAACCTTGAAATATTTTCGAGAAATTTCTGCAATGATTCTAAATTTGTACTGCAACGCCTATCAATGGAAAATTTTACACCTTGATTTCACAAATGGAAATTTAAGGTGACTAAAATATCTTCTATAAAGTGCAGGGGACCAGTCACCAAAATGCAAAGGATTGTTTTGCTACATTGTTTATGTGAATGGATGGACATACTCTTAGCCAGAATCCTCAAACATTGATGATGTCAGAAAATTATTAACGTGCTCTTCCAATTCAGCACCATACCCAGCATAATCATCATCATCCTGGATGATATTTAGGGAATTAATGAGATTGAAAAGAGGGCTCTCATAATAACATCAAATTCAATATATAAATGGATCTATCTAGGTTTGTACAATAATTAAACTCATCTCAAGGTGGTACAAAAGTCCCTTATTCTCATCCAAAGCAAGGTCTTTCTAATTTATTTCCAACACCTAGCTAGGGTATCCACCATCAACAAAAAACCATAACTGGAAATATGAAGGATAGCAAGGAATCCCACCAAACTATCTACCCACACAGAAGGCTCCACATCAAACTAGCATAAAAAACAAGTCTCGCATCAACACCAAGTCTTCCACCCCAAAATCTCTTGATTGGATCCCCAAAACTACAAGTAAATTCAACGAGTATTTATCACACAAACTCCTCTTGCATTACACAAGCATGCCTTGCATCTTGAAATATTTTACGAGCTCTCCACTTTCTTCCCACGTGCCAAGGAAAGATGGTGCTCCTTCTCCTTGTAGTGCTTCTTGTTACAATAACTCAAAAAAATGATCTAATGCTCACTATAGAAAATATAACACAAACACACAATGTCTTACATAAGTATCCAAGAAAAAACTCTAAAAAGGAATACAAATAATAATTAAGGATATAGAATAAAGTAAAGCTAGTGACATAGAATATAAAATTTGACAGATATTGCAAGGTTACCAAGTATAACAAGAGTGAAATTATGCTAAAAATGAAGGTCATTAATGTTGGCGAGTTATCTATTCCTCATTTAACACAAACTCTTCAATCTATCATTTATGTGAAAGGTTTTGATGTTTTTCTCCATTTTATGTGAACATAGTATTGGAGTAGTTAATCTTGCGTACAATGTTTTATTTGCAAGTGAAGCCCAATTTTATTGGTAAATGGTTTTATTCTATTTGTACTTTGAAAATAGAGTGATGTTAGCAACAATTGGATATCCTTTGCTATGAATTATGTTCTTTTCTGTTCATTGTATTATATTTCCTTTTTTGTGGATGTTTGCATTATAAAACATTTGTCATATGATTACCTATTAAATTCAAACTTATATTGAGCATATATTGTTATGGCACGCAGAGTTTGATTTATGTTAAAAATGTTATAATTCTAGGAAGGTTGGAACAAGCATGGTTTCATCAGATTTTATCCTAATGGAAATGACTAAGAGAGCAAGTGTCAATGGTGGTAGTTGGACAGACCAAGAGAAATATTTCTACTTGAGACTTTAGAAATTTATTAGGAAAATTGGAATGAGATTGTAGAACATGTAGCTATAAAATCCAAGGATCAATTTATTTTACATTATATTAGGCATTTAATAGCAAATCCTTTTTTAGAAGAGAAGGAGACACCTAATACAATCATCCAAAGCATCTTGGAAACAAATTTAGCAAGAAAATATTCAGCTAGTGATGCCTCTCAAAGAACTTTAGAGAGTCCAATTGCCAAAATTCATAGTAGTGAGGTGCTTGTTGGGAATCTCATAATAATGATAGTAAACTAAAATTACTAGATGAAGGTGAACTTATACCAAAAAAGTTGAGAATGATGCAATAAAGTAAATAAAGGCCGCTTTCTAGGTAGTTGGTGCCTTATCTGGATCTGAGGAGCCACTATCATTTGCAGAAGCAAGAAACCATGTCATGGCATTGGTAAGCTAGAAAGCATTCTCTTCGCATGGTGTTATTTTTTGCTAACCTCGATATCCAGAGATTTGTGGAAGTTAACATAATTATGCATTTTTCCTTTATGATGAATTCTTAATTTAATGAATAGATGTTCAACTACTTGCATATTTTATTGATGGCATTTCTTGCTCAATGGTTTTCCCTAGAGTAGCTACAGGTTCAACTCAAAGTGCACTAACAACTATATCTAAAGAAGCATCTACCATTCAATTTGTTGCAAAGCATTTCTTTCTGCTTGAGGACCGTTCGTATGATACCAAAGATAACACAAGAAAAGGTATGGAATATGTTATCAACAAATATAAATTTGAACAACTTATTTTTCTCAGTTTTAAACTGTTATCCATGGATGTAATGTAAAGGATTTGAAATGATGGAATATTTCTCGATGTTGTTGACAGGAAATTTGCAAAAAAACTAGAAAATGAAGCTTTACCACTAGCGCACAACAAAGATTCTAAAGAGGACACATCTACGATAGAGAGTGTTTCTACTATACTCGAAAAACCAAAAGGAACAAATATGGTGGAAGAAAAATAGTCCAGAGAAAAAACCCAAGTTGGAGATGTTGGTTCCAATTTGGAAAAAATGAGTGAGAAAGATATAGGTACTTCACTAGGACATTTAGCATCTAGTTTGTAGCTTGTTTTTAGTTTCTATTATCTTTCTACTTTTAGCATTGTTTTAGGTGATGTTTTAAAAATACCACTTTGTACTGGCACTGGTTGTATGCTCTTAGTCTGGTTGACCTAGTGTTGTGGTCATTTGTCAGACATGGTCATTTCTAACTGTGGATGCTCCTGTTTTGTATGATTATTTCACAAGTAATGTTGATCCGGACATAGAACATTCCTATACTTACCTAGACCCTTTCAAGGGTGAAGATGAAGTACAATTCATATCTATCAATATGATTTGAATACATAGCATTGGATAAAGGAACTTCATATCAATACATTACCATTAAGCCTCATGTCGCATTCACCAAGTGATGGTCATTCAAAGTGTCAACACAAGAGTGTGGTTTGGTCCCATATAATATTTCCACATTATTGGTGGAATGTAATTTTGTATTTTAAAATATGAGAAATGTATAATGTACGAAAGCTTGAGGGTAACACATGGAATGTGAAAAGTCACTAGAAAGTCCTAGATTCATGTAAACACTTAAAGGTCACATAGGAATTTGGAAAGTCATAAGGTAGCTCAAGAGTCATGAGGGAGGTCAAGAGTCACATGTGAGGTGGAGAGTCACCTCATTTTTTATATATACAACCTCATAGCTCAAGAAAAAGTGATTTTTCACCTTGGATTCTCTAGCTTGGCATATGAGAGAAGATCATTCTTTTGAGGAGCAAGTAGTGGCTTAATGTTCCACTATTGGGGCTAGTGTTGCATCATTGTAATTGTGTATCTTAGAACTTTCACTTGATATTTGAAGCTATCAGAGTCAACACACTTTCATCGATGTATCATGGATGTTGTGCAACTATTATTTTAATGTTTACGGTATATGTTTGTGTTCATATATACTAAAGAAATGAACAATTTTTTTGGCTTCAGTATGCACCTTGTTGAATGTGCGTTGTTGCTTTCTTTTATGTTAATTTCTATCTTGTGAGCTATTTTGCAGGTTAATTAATGACTCTTTCCTGTATATTTATTAGGATATTAGTATTAATTTTATTCTAAATACTCACTTTTTCTCTTCATGTCCGTGAAATTACCTTATATACATTGCAATTGTGTGCTCCACAGTGTCAACTTGATTCTTTCAAAGGTTATGTGCGTACTCTCTTATGTGGTTTATTGCAAATAGATAAAAGATTTAAGTTATGGTGGTTAGGACTATTATTTGAATGAGGCTCCTACTCCAAACAGTGTGAGATTTAGTTGGGACTTAATACTAGGGAAACCCCCCAGTGTTGATGGTATCCAACACTGTCAACATATTTGGTGCTAGAAGGAGGTGCAAATGGCAAGTTGAGCCTATTAAGTCTATTTTGAATCTCTTATCTTGAATGGATCATTCCCTAATCATAATCCCATGATGTTTTTCTAATAGAGGAAATTTTTCAATCCATGCGAAACTAATTCAAAATTTGTCTCATTTAAATTTTGATGGAAAGGCTAGAACATCCATAACTAAACATAAACTTCATTTTCTTAAGTTTTGTGATTTTTATGAAGTGAACTGTGAGGATTTTTCTTGTAAATTATTCACCCTCACACTTGAAGGAGAAGTTAAGAAATAATGTCATACCTTACCATATTATTATATTCATCCATTCGAACAACTCTTCAAGGAGCCTCATCAAGCCTTTGACAAGTATGATTATCAAAATGATTATCTTCAAGACTACCTTTTATACCTATTTGCTTCAAACAATACCATTTCCATGGTACATTTGCAAGAGGACGATTCATATGATTAACATGTAGCTTATTATATTAGTATGAACCTCACTGTTTCTAAAATGAAGTGTACAAATGTAGAGAATTCATTGGAAGATAAGTTGTTCAGTGATTTTGTCACTACATTTTATGATGCAAAACTATTGTCATTTTTTATTGCAACTCTATACAAGACATTATTACTAGACAGGTGCTAGGGGAAAATACTCTAAATGGATTTTCATCCTCTAAGAGTTTGATATCGATTTCAAAAGATTCAAATCTAATAAATCTTTAGTTTTTGCGGAATTGATTTGTGACCTTCCCTATATTGAAATGGAAACCATGAAAGAATATTTGTTTCTTGAGGAATCTCTTCTCCTAACTAGTTCCTATGACCCCTGGTATGGGGATATCATTGTCTATCTCCAAACCCAAAAATTTGAGTAAGATTTGTCACACACTGAATGTCATCGAATTCAATACCAAGCTCGAAAATACATTATTATTGGTGATAACATTTATCGTCATGGTGTCAATATTATTTTTCGGAATTGTTTAACTAGTGAATAAGATGAAAGAGATATTAATGATTTCCATCTTGGAACATGTGGTGGTCATATGTATAGACATTCCACTACACAAAAAAATTGTGTTGGATAGTTTTGGCTCTCTTGCTTTAAAGATTGCATTCTAGCTATCCAAGAATTTCACATCTCATATCAATTTTATAATCATAATATGCGCATACGCATTACTCCACTTTAACCAATAATTAATATTGACGCTTTTTCTAAATGGACCATTGACTTCAAGACATGTAGCCCTCACTCATTTGTGGGGTATGGGATGTTATTGTTTCCATGGAATATTTAACTAAATGGCCCGAGTCAATTCCTACATTCACCAATAATGGGTTATGTTTGGTCATTTAATTCACTATTGAATTACTTTCATTTATATGTCAATCCAGGTACGTACGCTTGCAAAGTACATTACACCGTATGTGATAGGAGATTAGCTTTCAATATTTATGCATAACTGAAATGAATTGGAAACTTCGAAAGGAAATTAGATTCTTTAATATAAACTATGAAAGTACTAAGTTTTTGGAAAGGAAATTAATGTTAAACTAGAAAAAAAAAAAACATAAAGATTTTTTATCTAAGAAAACATGAGATTTTACCCTATGAAATCATGGAGATTTTGTTCGAAAACTTACAAACTTTAATCTATGGAATCATGAACATTTTGATCTAAGAAAGCATAAAAATTTAATCAATGGAAAGCATGAGTTTTTAATCTATGATAAGCATAAACAGGTAATCTATGTAAAACAAACCATTCATGATAATATGAAAGAAATGGAAATCATCTATACTTTTCTCATAGATCTCCAGGGGGTCCTCCTGAGGACTGCAAGGTGTTTAAAACTCATATCAAGAGAAGAGATCTAAATCACCAATTTGATTCAAAACTATGCCATATAAAAAATTATATTCAATGAAAAAAATAGAGTTCTTCCCCTTCAATAAGCAACACAAATTACAAACTAATATCATCCTTGACATCTCTGATCTCTCCTCTCATCAAAGAGACTACAATTGATATAATTTTGAGACAAATAACAAATTCATAATTTTCTTTCTTGAGTTTTGGTCATGAGATCAAATAAAATAAAATTTCATGGATTTTTAGATCGAAGATCAACCCATATCTGATAAAACTTATCTCTATGCCACGAATTTTCTAAAGAACATCTCATTCAGGATTTGTTTTTTACTATGCAATAAATAAATAAAAAAATGAAAAATCATATATCTGTGTAATCTCAAAAATAAGGCTCCAAAGAGATTTGAAAATATCTCTAATGGTAATGCATTTGATAAAACTACTCGTTGAAAATCTGGTTGGGCCTGTTTTGAACAAAAGCCATCCTTTTTTTTCCGCAATTCGCTATCATTTGCTCAGAAAATGCATTTGAAGTTGACTAGTCAAAAATTCTGCACTTTTCCCTTGATATTTTTCCGGAGGTCCACATGTGCGAGATGGGTGGAGTTTAACCAATAAAAATCCATATTAGGACCTTTAGAAATAATGTCCATGTGTCGAATTTCCTTCTGGAGTGGTTCTACTACTTCAACCATGGAGAGAGCTGTAGAAACTATAGAAACTTGAACTGTCAATCTATCATTAGTAAAACATGCAAATTTCTTATTAATTTGTTAAAATTAATAAAAATAATAATAATAAACCATGTAAACATGTATGCAGGAATTTGGTGCATTTATGAAGAAATATGGTTAAAAATGATGACAATGGGTGAATGGAATGATACGAAAATGGATGGTTTCATCAACAAAATTATGAAAAAATGAAGGCCCAACGTTCCCCCACAACGGAGATTTTGCATGTCCTCATGCAAAAAAATCATTGCAAAGTTTCATAATCCAACTGGTTCCTTTTGTTCCTTTATTCTATCATTTCATCTAAATCCTTGACCAAAGCTCTAAGAGAGCAATATTGACCCTCTATCTCAATAAGATGCACTTTTCTCTCTTTGTTTTTCAAGATTACTGATCTAGTAGCATAAATTTTTGTTTCTACAATTGCTTGTTGTGTCATTAGAGTAATAAAGAAGAGTTACCCATCCTCCTTTGAAAGTCAAACATCTTAAATTCTTCACATACGCGACTGCTCATGGATGTTATAGAAGTAGAAGTGATACCTACTAATTTTTTCTTTTCTTAATAAAAATAACCCTTCATTATTTATTATATGCTACTTGTGTGAAAAGAAAAGGTGCCCACATAATAGCATATCCAAGTATTTGTCACTATTTTAAGCCTTTGCAAATATAACTCTTTCAATAACTTGGAAACAACTTACAATTTTATTGTCACTAATTAATTGTGCTCAAATTGTTCTAACCTTGGTTTGAAAACCATATTGTGAAGAACATGTCAATACTTTTACTCTATATATAGAATGTGCTTTCCATCCTTGTGAATTTAATCCCATTAGTATGGCTAGAAATTATCATAGATTTCAGCCCATAATCATTTTCTTCTTATCATCCATTCATAGCAACCAATCCTATTTCAACAATGTTATCAGATAGTTTCTTCAAGAACTCACAAGCTAATGAATGAAGAATAATTCTCAATGTGAAACTTTGACAATATGAGTTGCACATAACACAAAATAAGAGTTGGTGAGGGTTATACAATTTAATATCAAAGCCTAAAATATGCTTCCAAGTGATTTCAAGACTGTGTGAACAAAGCCTTGTTGCAATCTTCTTCTTCTTGTGGCTTTGTACTCATCATTTCTTGGTTTCCATTAAAAATATGAAGATGAGCAATATGAAATATAATTTAAGTGCTCCATGTACCTTTTGATCATGTGATACAAAAATATACCCTGAAGTAAAGTTTTTCTATTTTTAAAATAATACTTATTCTCAAGAACATCATGTTGATGGACCATTAAGGAAGGCATGGATTAACAAGAAGAGAAAGTTTAAATAAGATAGTGGTGAAAGAATAGAAGAACGTCATTATGACTATGGAAAACAATGAGGTTATTGCATGGGCGGAAAGGATTTTTTGATAAAGAATCAATCATAGCTTGTCATATTGGTTGTTAAAGGGTATGACAAAACATAATGGGAGATAAATTGGAACTACATGTTTATAATAGATTTTCATCAAAATTTCTAGAATTTTTAACAAATTAAAACATTAAGGCTAGTTTTACCTCAATTTTACCTTTTGGAAATGGAGAAGAGAACATGATCTGATGCCCAATTTAGTATTGATTTAGCTCAGGTACTCTGCTCCATGATGCGTTGATCACCACTTTGACCTTGCTCCACAAATTATATCTTTTTCATGTAGCAGATTTTTTTTTTCCAATTTCTCTCAGATGGTAAATAATATTCTCCTGAAATTTTCTGAGGTTGTTACTATTAATATTATGCATCTTTCCACAAAATATCTTTCCGAATGGGTGCATGGATCTCGAGAAAAATGAGAAATTTCTATAAGTGAAAGTGTTCAATTTCTTGAAAAATACATAATGGAATTTCATGAAATTTTGTGTATTTATTAACCCTAGCTCAATACATTTACCATAAAAATTTCAGGATCAACAGATGCACGATTTTCAAGTTATGATAAAATAATTTTTTTCCCTGTTTCACCCTTCACGTTGCCCAATGTTGCAACAAAAACATATCACGAACTCATTTGAAGGCCAAATTTAGTGCTTCAAAAGGGAAACAATGTATTTTTAACTTTTATAATGCTACATGCCTTAGGAATCCACTTTTTATGATGAAAAGGAGATGCTGTGCAAAAATACCAAATTATGTCCTAATTTGTGCATAGTGATAAAAATTTGAAAATCTGCCTTAAAAGCCCACTTGAAATGCTCTTCAAAATTGCTCTTTTTTAATTTTTTCCATGTCTTACTCAATTTACCGTATTCTGAGAAAAACCAAAAGCTCGGAATTTTTTATTTTTTGCTCCAATCTCTTGCAATATTTGTGCCAAAACTGCCTCTAGAACAAGATGCTATAATAAAAACATGTTGTTACAACAATAGCTACAAAAAATGCAAATTTCCATAGTTGTTGTAGAAAATGTCAATTTTTTCATAAAATTATTTTCTCTTATTTTGAATTGCTGATTTCAATTGTGTATTGCATGCTGAAGCAGAAACAATGAAACATAATGAATATTTACTGAAATAGCCCAATTTTTCTGTTTTGCATGAAAATGAAATGAATGAAAAAGAGTTGTAGTGGTATCATCATGTTGTTGTTGAATGAAAACAAGATGGACATGCTGCTACAAGAAACCAATAAAATATAATGCTGCAAGTTGTTGTTGATTCCATAAAACCATATAGTCTTCATCAAAACCAAAATTCATGGTACAATTCTTACCATGTGAATGAATGTGTCGAAGTTGATCATGAGAGGAAATCATTGGATTACCAATCAATGATGAAAATCGTTAACTAATGCGAGAAAGCTCACTGATAATTTAAATGAGTGTCAAGGTACCTGAGTTCATCTTGACAGGGACAAATGAATTTGTTGAAGTTGAGTCACCTGCAAGATCTGACAATTAAGAGACATTATTGTATTCCCATTGTTGTTAATGAGGAGGCTTTCCATTGATGCATGCAAGTTCCAAGGCACTCCAATAATCTCTAATCTTGATCCCATATAAGGTTGTGAAGTCAATGGGACAAGATCTATTGGAAGGTGGGCCTTAAGGAATCCCACATCAGCCAACTCGAGCATAGAAGCAAAAATGATTTGAAGAACCATAATAAAAGATTGAAACCATCATAAAATTTCATAACTTATAGTGAACTTTGTTTTCCACTTGCCTAGTTTTCAAGCAAAGCTCATGTCCAATTGCACCAGCAAGCTGGTTTTCACAATAGGACTTATTTATCTCTTTACTTTTTAATTTTTAATTTTTTCATATATGTCCTACTTTACTTGAAAAGGAAATTGCGTTCAAGTATATGAATACATCCAATGGAATGATAGATAAAATCATATGCAGGTTTGAAATATACTTTTTGATATGTACCAATATATGAGAGACCAACTGCCTTGATTGATATGATGTTAGAAAATACTAAAGAATTGAGTATTGGGATCCAATGAATATATTGAACCAAGATTCATTGTAATATTGTCTTCCTTGGCTTCCTACTATCATGCCATGAAAGTCTTCAGAGATGTGATCCCCATTCATAGAATCTGGTGATAGGAATGCATGAAAATTTTCAATCTCGGGTTCCAACAACTTCTCTTCTTCAACATATATCCATGATTTTTGGACCTTATCTGAATCTTCTTCTTCTAGTTGTTTTTCTTCAATGGAAGTTGGAAAATCATTTTGCAATACCTCAAAATTGCAAATGGATTTAGGCGTTTTATTGTTTGGGATCTGAAATGGTTGTGCAAGTAGTGGAGTGGGAATGGGGCTTTGGGGTGCTTGTGTGGGTAGTAATGGGAAAGGTTGAATTGAGGTCAATTGAGGGTGAAACTAATGTTGTGGTGGAGGTGAATGGTATGGATAACATTGATATTGGTATTGAGGATAGTGAGGAAAACATTGAGGATATGGTGAATTTCCTCTATAAGGCTCTTGCTAACCTTTTTTCCAAATTGTTTTTGAGGTTGGGATTGAGATGACCAAGGTTTCCAAGGAAAGGGTGTTTTCCAACTAATTTTGAGATTGCTGTGCATAAACCTGGAATTGAAAATTAAAGTCTTGCATCATACTAGGTTGATGTGGCTTCCATGGTCTTCTTGGTGCTACATAACAAGATTGTTTCATTGTTTGATTTTCTCCTTGGTAAACCACCTTTAACCTTGGTAATTATGGCCAATATTTAGTAGTATTTTATCCTGCACAAATTTCAGTGTTATCAAGTGGAAATTCATGCAAAGCATCTTTATTCTACATTTATGGAAAAATATAAATGAGACAACATTCTCAAATTTTTTCTTGTTTTAATTTCTTAGCATATCAATCTGTTCATTTAAATTACCAAAAATGTTTAGCAAATGGTTAAGTTGAGTTTGACTTACCAATACTGATGTCGACTTGCTTAATTTTTCCATAACTAGGTCCTAAGGGGATATTCCATATTTTGCTTTTCCTCTTGATATGTTCTTGCATGGTTCACAAATCTCTTGAAATTACAATTGGGAGACATCTTCTTTTCCCAGCAGGTTAATAATATAAATCCATTCATCCCTTATAGCATTTAGTAGGAGGGTTTTTACTATATCTAATCCTAAATTATGCAATTTAGATCTTTTGACATTATAAGTAAATCTCTCCACTAAATCTTCTAGTCTTTCATCTTATTTTTGGTTCATCTTAAAGACTTGATTTATAAGGTCATGATGTATGCAATAATATTTATATATTTTCCAAAAATACTCTTTTCATATCTTCCCATGTCCTTATATATAGAATTTGTTCCTAAAGTCATGAACCATTTAAGAGCTCTATCCTTCAATGTTACCAGAAACAAATTCAAATTTTGAATGTGTAATGAATAGCCATGAGATCTAGAAATTATTTCAAATTCAAAAAGAAAAGTTTATGGGTCTTCTGATCTCATACCTTTGAAGTTAGGAAGTGCGGATGGAGGGATGCTCTTAATATGACCATTGACATCAGTTTCTTGAATGGGAAATCCAAAGGGATCTTCCTCATTGTCATCATCTCCCGTCCATTTCTTCAGCCTCATTTTTTTCACCTAATTCTTCTACCTGCAAAAATAAGATTTATGATGTGGAAGATGATGCGGCTCTTACTGCACCATGTGATATAGTGGGGGTGGTAAGATATTGAGGGTTTTTTTTTTTTTTTAATGAATTTACTTCCAGGATGTACTAAAATGAAATTAGTCTTATGAAACTAAATGGATGAAACTAAGAATGAGATGTAATTGAAAGCTAACACCTATGCATACTTCCCCGAAAACAGTGACAAAATGTTGGGTAATTTAATTGACTATTTAATTAGTTGCATCTATATGTTAATATGGGTACGTAAGATTGAAAAGTACACTACATTATAAACATGTATGTGGGAATTTGGTGTGTTTATGAATAAATATGGTTAAAAATGATGACAATGGGTGAATGGAATGATGCGAAAATGTATGGTTTCATCAACAAAATTATGACAAATTGAAGGTCCAACAAGTTAACTTAGGATTTTTCATATTCATACACATTATTCCAAGAAGTAGTAAAAAATTTCTCATGGCATGCTTCAACAAATGATAGCGGTTCACAAAACAAATTGGAACCTAATGATATTTTCGGCATTCTGGGAATATCAAACATCAGCCAAAATAGATATCAAATTTACACTTTTTCATATTGTATATGGCTCAGAATTTGTCTTACCCATTGAATGTTATATCCAATCTCTAAAACTATCTATCGAATTTCTCCCTGATATTTTGTCAAGGAAGAAATTTTGTTGTATTTAGTGTGCTTAGATGAAACTTTTCATGATTCCTCTTTTTCTAAGAAGGATCATAAAAATCACATTAAAGCTTGTTGTGATTGAAATGTTAAACATCAATTTTTTGCTAAAGATGCCTTGGTTCTTGTATATGACCAAGAGCATGATAATTTGGTAGATGGTAAATTCGAGCCTATGTTGCAAGATCCTTATAGAGATAATAAAATATTAGAATAAGGTACCTATTAGTTAGTTTATTATGATGGAATTCCCTTAAAATATCCTCAACATGGGCTTTAACTAAAAAATTAATGTGCTTATAATTATTTCTACATTGGTGCTTTGTATATTGTTGTACCATAGTTTTGGTGTCTTTCAATGTTTTCTTTTTTTTCAAATGGTTTATGTCGTTCGCAGCTTATCCTGCATTGTGCTTGGTTTGTAGATGTTGGTATCCCCTTTATCTTATGTTTGATTTACTGATGGTCCTAGTCAGAGTACTCATATCTTGCATCTGGCACTTGGGAAATCTATATGACTACTGATTAGTTGGTAGGTTTACATAGGATATATATTGGTTGTACAACTAATAATATTTTGAAGTATAATGTAATTATTGAATTATTATCTGATGTTATTTCTCTTGTTATTCATATTTCAATTGTTATACTTCATTCTCAACTCATACTACTACAATTAATTAATTTTTATTTCATTACATGTCCTACTCTTTTACAAGTATTTTTAAGGGTTTGTCTCTTGGAAAGAGGATTTGATTATCTAGAATATCAACACATTCCAAGAATATCAATACATTAACAGATACTCTAGAAAAATATATATTAAAGATACATTCATGAAATTTATAAATTCCAAACATTCACACATTTCATAAGATAATAGTTGAATAGAAACCATTTTCCATTGATATTTTTTTCCAAAAATGTTTCTCACAAAATGTGGTGAGATAACACAAGGTCCATCACCTTTTATTATCAAATACACGTTGATAAAATCAAATTTAGTTGAGCTATATCTAATAAGTCCCTATGTTGATGATTTATGGTAGCTTACTACTACTCAAGCCACTCATCAAAGAATATGACTCATGCACTCCAAAACCCCAAGAGTATCGTGTTGATATCTTCACCGTACATCCTTAATATTTGTATCCATTGTAACTAGAGTTAGACACTCTAGGTTTTTCTCCACCTCTTGGAGTTCCTATGCTGCTTCACAGTCATGATCACCTCACTTATCCTATTGGACTTTCATATGGATGAAGACACCCATATAGTTGAATCGGTCCAATATATACATGTAAATAGTCTTACCACAAAAAACAAAAAACAAAAAAAGTGCATTAAAATAAAAATATGATAATACTCATTTTTACCTCATGCATTACACTAATCCCCGTCGGGAAGAATTATATATTGATCTCCTTGAAAATATATTATTGCATATGGATAGTCCTCACTCATGATCATTTAGTTCTATAATTATCTGAATAATATGGGATGAAATGAACACTAAATATTTCCTCCATGGTGTTCCAACAAATTCACCCATCATATGATATGAGTAACTCTCGGTGTGAGGTCATTCACATTAATCCCTTTACAATGCATCAAAGGCACCCTTTCCTGGAAAAAGGATAAAAAAATTGACCTAAAGGAAAACTATTTCAATCGACCTTCCTTCAACTTGGTCAATTTATATTTCATGTTGATGTATAGCCCTTCACACTAGTTAAAATATTGGGCTCTATGCATTCCAAATCATACTACATTTGAGCATAGGTAGCCAAATGTAGAGCTACACTACCTGCTATACAAGTGATAATGAATAAAATATTCCTTAGTGGAAGATCCATGACATTGTTAATAGAAATATTTCCTCTTATTTTTCTTGTTCCTGTAAAGCAATGTTGGATGATATATTCATCAGTTGTTTCATCGCCTCCCCTAGAACTAAATAGTGAAATGTGAGCTCCTCTTCTTGAGGGCCCCATAAAAAGATATATGTCTTCCACATATGTGGTAAGGGTATCCACACCAAATCAAAAGAGTTGATCATAGACATCCCACATCCTCGCCATATGCTCCAGTAGCTATAACTTATCCCTTATACTAGGAATGAAGAATAATTCTATTAACCCACATTCATGAAGTTCCAACTAAGTATTTTGATCATTGGAAACAATTAAATTTTCCACTTCATGCTCTCTTTCCCTCCTTTCCAACATCTTGCTGATAAAATAACCTAGAAATTCAAAGGGAAAACTTATTAGTCTATTTGTCAAAAAAAATATTTTATTTGTATACCTTAAAAAATAAAAAAACATTGTTCTCGTAGGTCTTACACCTGTCCAATTAGAGATAGTGTGATAGTGTCTTACTTTTCCTGGTCTAGACTTGTGATACTCTTGGGGTGTCACAATTCACAATACAAGAAATGTGTGACACCTGAAGACAAGAATTTACCTCTAATTGAAAGGTTAAAATTGATGGAAGTAAGCAAGTAAAATAAAAAAAAAATCATCAAAATGAAGAGGGGTTCAATATCTCTTACCTAGAAGAAAGAAGATAAAAACTAATCCACTAGTTTGCCCAAAATTCGCTCCTAAAAATCACACTAAAATGATGTTTTTTTACACTAGGAAGATTAGTAAAAATCAAATGGTAAAAATGAAATGACCTTTACCCCTTTTAAAAGGACATCAAAACATTTTCTCTATTTTTATTTTTCAATTTTATCTAATATTTCTAAATATAACTTATTTTTCCTATTTTTAGTACACAGTTTGGGCATATATGGTAATTTAGGTGATTCAAGTATGTGTAGAATACATGTTAAACAATGGAACACAAATTTTTTCCATGAGCATAATTTTCTTATTTTGCTTACTTTTATCCTTAGCAAAGTTTTCCTTTTTCAATTTTTTAACCTCTCTAAATATGAAAAATCACCGAGCTTTAATTTCTATGGGCTTGTTAAAAATTTTGCATTGAAGGAACTCAACAATTTAACTTTTATCCTTCTCTTTGACTAGTTAAACCTAAATAAAAAACTATCATTTTGGAGTTTCCTTTTTATTTCTCTTAAAAATCTCCAAACATGAAAACACATTGAGTTGTGCCTTCATTAAAATACATTGAGTTGTGACTTCATTAGACTTGTATAACTTAAACAATGAAGGACCCATCTATAAATTGGGACCGAACCACTCCTTCCTAGGGTTTTTTAGAAATAATCTATAGGAATCATCCAAAGGATAAGCTTATACTCCAAGCATATGTTATCCTCCTCAAGTTCGTGTAAAAATAAAGAGGTACTCCTCGGAAATGTTGGGGGGAATTTGGGAAGAGAATATATATAAAATATGCATACATTTAATGGTAGAAAGTTGTTATTGAACATGACACCCTTTCACTTCATATTTCAAGGTTGAAAAATTTTCTTGTCTCTTCTTAATCATAATCCATTAAAAAAATTTACACTTTAATCCATGATTGAACCTTTGTGTCAATGCTACTAGGGTAATATTCCTATCGTTAATATGTTCAAGAGAATTTAAACTTGAGTTAGATATATTTTACAATCATGTTGGTGCACAAGATTCTATCGGTCCCGAGATTTTTTGTGCAGTTGGAAAACAAATCCGCTCAACATCAACCCTTTTTCCGTTACCCACAAAGTCAATGAAGTTTCACAAGCGATGCTAATGGGGGACTACTGGAACGGTATTTCCAAAGTCATATGGGATTGCTTAAACCATAAGACACTAGAACCTCGACTTACATCACAAGACTCAGGTGTTTATCATATTGACACATAACATTCATCCCAAGACTGCACACCACACATTGCCTCATTGGTGGTTGTGTTTACTGGTTAGATCATAGGTCACGATTGACACTAAGACTATGATTGACATAGCTTATCCCCCTCATCACTCTTGTCGACATTGGTAGAATGAGGCACCATTCACCATTGGATTACTTTCATATATTAAGTTATCATAAGGCTATCGATTTACTCGGCCATACGAGACATTCAAATATATTGAGTTTGATAAGATATGATTAAAAAACTATGAAATAAGAAAACCGTAACAACAAAATAATATGCATGTATCTAGTAGTATAGAAGAGGTAGGCCATATTTCTTTACATTGCTTCAACATAAAATATACAAAGGTGTTAGGAACTACAATATGAACCATGTATAACTTGGCTCACCAGCCTTAATTGCTGACTCAATGTAGAACAAGAAACAAATATAGTACAAAACTAGATATACACCACCATAGATGATGCCCCTTAAATTCTATGTTGTAAGGAAGCTATAGACATAGACTCTAGCACTTAGAATTATTGTAACAAAAAGACACATTCTACAACAATCCTTTCATCTTCAGTGGTCATGGTTTAATTGTCCAATCATCAGTATATCTCAAACACGTCCATATATTTGTTCTTGGTAGTTTCTTAATCTCCTTTGGCTGACTTCTCAACTCTTATAGTTGTTCTCCTTGCTAGATCACTATTAGTATATTTTCTAACTGTTAGATCACTGTTAGTATATTTTCTCTAGTTGGCACATTCCTCTTAACCATCTACTAAAAATATCTCTTTCCTTCTCATCCCACTCTATCGAACTTCTTCCTCCTGCAACTATCTTCAACATCTCCTTGCATGACATCCCTCTCTTCCCTCTCAACAAACTACAAAATCCTAACTACCTAATCTATTCACACGTTTTGTTTCTCTCTAGAAATGGTTGTCTACTTTGTGTGCAGTTCCTCCCTGCATCATGTCTCTTACTTATTCTCCAGCTCTCATTTTTGCACACTTACTTCTTATCTCTTGTGCCACTCAATTATTTGTGTGGTCACCTTCATATCACTTAACACAAAAATTTCAAAAACAATTGGCCTCCAACAAATCATTAAGCCTTTTCTTGCATCAGCCATCCCCGAGTCAGTCCAAAATCAGTCTATTATCTATTCTGATTTATATATTTATACTTGTTTCATGTGGTTGATACATCAATTCCCTCCTATGACGAATCACTTCCTATCAACTTTAGAACATACTCTAGGAATTCGATTTAGAAACCATTCAGTACCTTGGTGCTTGCATGCCTTAATGGTAGGATTCCTCACCTTTGATGATAGGTGTTATCACAAAATATGACCCTGATAGGTTGCTCATCAAGTAGATTTTGTGTAACTCTTTCAGACCAATCTTTTGGCTGAGGCTTAGCCTCCTCAACCTGAGAGGGCTCTCTCAAAGGTTTATGATTTTTGATTAATGGATAGATGACTAACTCTAAGATAAAAAGATAAACTGGTATAACTGGTTGTATCACAGATTAGCAAACTTTCATTGGGCCATGGAGTTAAGATAATATTCAACAAAACATCACATCTATTAAGCATGGAAGTCAAGGCATTTGGAGTCTAGTTAAATGAATAAAATAGTCACACAGTGAAAAACACAGTCTATTTGCATGTAAAGGAAGTTAGAGCATTGTCAAATGAATTCTAAGTATCATGTACAAATATTACTGCAAATAGATAATTAAGGAAGGCCATAGAACAATGACAAACATAAACTCCTTATGAATCTTGAGTTGTCAAAACAAATCTATGTATTAAGTTGAAAAAATACATAGTGACATACAATAACACAGTCAATTGCTAATGAAAATGCCCAACCCTTTAGAATTCGACTTCATGCTCTATATAGAACATTTACAATATAGAATTCTTTGATCCTTCATGAGAGAATTCGAATTCCCATGCTTTGACACCTTTCCTAATCTTAAAAATGACATTAATTACAAAATGGCAGCTATACTGCCTTTGAAAAGTCCTAATTCTAATAGGAATAAAACTCCTAAAAATGCTTCTAACAACATTATGTAGTCTTTAATTCATCCTTTGCTAGCTACAATCCCATAATTTTGAACTTTGATTTTGTCTCCAACCTGGATGTGATCCTGCTGATGATGACAAAATTGTCCTAAAAATTAGGAAACATGTTTCCTACTTTTCAGCCTTTAACTTTCATTGTCAGTTTTGAGCACTTTTATCATTGATGGATTAGTTTCACATGTGTCAAATTTGCCAAGCATTGCCCTAAAACCTTTAATCTCCCATCTGTGTAGAAATGCATCTCTGAAATGATGTAAAAGAATAGAAAATAAGTCTACGCTACGAAAGTAGCCTGTTTTCATAGCGCAATTTGTAGGTTAGTGTAAAACCTTTCCTTTTAATCATTTTTTCTCCTGTTTTCTTCATTTGAACCTTCACCTATTATATCCATGCTTCCACCAGCAAATTTAAATCCAAAACTCATCAACCTTCCCTCCAAAAATTATATGAAAATATGCAAAAAGACATCTTCAGCAGTTTCATAGCGTGCTATGAAACTGCTGTGCAAGATGATTTTCAACGCAGTATTCTAAACAGTCTTAAATTTTTTTGAGTTGGGGATGCTTATACTTTATAAGTGCTGATATTATTTCAAAACATATTAACTTATCCTCAAAAAGATGATTTTCATAAAACTTTATCTTCACCTTAATGAAAGACTGATTTAGAATTTATCATTTTTCTGCATTGTTCCATTACTTTGTCTCACTGTTCCTTTAGCTTTTCTTGAGATCTTGTTAGTTGCATCTCCAAGTCTTCCACTTGTCTTCTTAACATCCTGTTGCTGTCCCTCAAATGAGTATTCATAATTATCACAAATCTTGCTTCTTTTATGACTGGTATAGTCCAAGTGAAATATTATTTCTCACTGCTAATTATTTCTGGTTTAGAAATGTTTTCACCTTCCCAAAGGGCCTTCATCCTCTTGAAACTTGTTTTTTCGATAGCATGCTTTCTAGCTCTCTTCTTTAACCTAGCAATTTCATGATTGGTTGATTTTAATTTTTCCTCCATCTCTTCATAACTAATTTTTGCTGTTTGTGTTGAGAATACTCTGTTTTTGGCATTTTCTGATATAGGTAAAGAAATATCTACTATTTCTTCATAAGCAGTGGTCTCCACCTCAACATTAAGCTCTTGTATTCTCTTTGACTGTCTAGTTGAAGGCTTCCTAGCCTTGAAGACAAATGCTGCATCTTCATCTTTGAACTCCAGCTTCTTGGATGACTTCATCTTTTTTTGTTTACTTGATCAATTTTTATGACGTCGGCTTGTACTAAAGGAGACTCTTCTATTTCTATTTCTTGCAAAATATCATCTAAGTTCCCTTTCAAAACTGGATTGTCACTTGTTTTTGAAAGCACTGTTTTCCCTTTTTCTTTGGCAGCTTGACTTCTCGTCAGTCTCTATGGAGTTTGTTTACCAGTTGTCTTTTTCTGTGAAGTTTCTTCTTGCAACCTCTGTTTTACAGGTGGAGGAGTTTCTGTAATGACAACTGGTGTCTTTTATACCTATTCTTTTACTTGTTTCCTAGGCTTCAATTTCACAAACCTTTTTGTTCTTACAACTACAATTTTGCTGGATTCTGTTGGTAAATATTCTTTTGCCTTAGGATTTTTTACTGGAGTTTGAGCTTCTACTCCAAATCCACATAAAAATAGAAAATATGACCAATCTCTATTAATCTTTTGGAGTTCACTCAAGACCATTAGTTTGATCAAACCATGGTGAAACAAAGATGTTTCACACCCTTCAGATTTAACTTGAACCTTATCTGCCATCTTAGCAATGCTTCTATACAAGAAAAATGGCAAATCTAAAGATATCATACCTGTAAAGTGTAATAGAAGTTTGAAATGATAGGAATAAACTTTATGGCATCTACCCTCGCATGTGAAATACCTTTGGATATTAAAGAGTAAATTAGCATAACTATCTTTAATGAAGTTTCTGGGAATTGCATTATTTAAATCCATCTCTGTAAATTATGGCTTTAAAAACATCTTACATGGCTCCATGTCAAATCTGAAACCCTTAAACCATGTTTCCTGTCCTCTAGGTATCTCAGTTACTAAGGCTATAGTCTCAGGAGTCACTAACAAATTTAATATTCCAATCTTTGTATTTGAACCACTGAAATGCAAAGCAAATTCCTTTTTTACCTGACTGTGTCCTCCCTGCAGCTTTTCACAAAAATTCAAACGTCATGCCTTTCTGAAAGCCTCTAACATTGTTTTGTCTTTAATTAGAGCTCCTGTGATTTCAGGTTCTGACCTTAAGCAATGCCCTGACCTGTGATTCTTTTTCTCCTTTGTCATTCTTACCTTCAGAAATTTCTGTCTATTTCCTTCAAAATTTGATGATCAGCCTTGCTTGATAGGAATATCAGCCTCGCTTGATGAAAAGTAATCAGCCTCGCTTGATGGTAGATAATAATAGCTTTGGTGTAAGATAGTCATAAGCTAAAAACTTGAAACATGTATGTTTCAATGTTTGTTATGAAAACTGGATTAAGTAACGCATATCAGCCCTTCAAATTTGAAATTTAATTTCCTGAATGACACCTATATGACTTCAATGATGAGTATGAATGGTTACATGTTTTGGAAATGACTCCTAACTGACTCATGATGATGTCTTTGTATGAGAACTTAACGGATTCTGACAGATTTTATCTTTTGACATGACCCTCCTACGAATATATGCTTTCATAGCGCGCTTAGTGAAATTTGGCGATATGCGCTACGAAAGTAGCAATGCTTTCATAGTGAAAAACTGGGTTTTTCAACTGGCCACGCTATGAAACTGCGGTTTTGTGGCTAATTGCAGAGAATTTTTTCGAAGGTTAAAAACATGACTTCTAAATGAATGATGGAACTTTATAACCATGAAATGAGACTTAAAGACCTTATTTGGAAATGAAAACTAAGTTTTCAAGACCTTTAAATCTATCACCTACACTTTTTTAAAAATGAAATGACTCAAGACCTATTTGACACCATGACTTAAACAAAGGTAAACTTTCAGAATTTAGAAATTTTTTTATGGTGATAACAATAGGTTTACATTTTTTACCTTAAATCGATTGATTATATGTACGTTTGAATTCATATCATTTATTCACACTCCATAGAATGTACTTGTTTACCTTAAGAGTGATTGTCATTTTTGGAGGCTTTTTTGTGTCTATTAATGATTTTGATTGTTGATAAGTAATCAAATTGTTTTTACCATGTTCTACTTCAACACGTTTATTCGTGTAGTTATATTTGTACTATGGAATAATAAAGATTAAGACCTTGAACATATTTATTATGTCCGATTTGTGATTGATTTTTTTAGTATTTATGATTGTTCCATAGATCCATAATTTATTTTTAGTGGCTATTTTCATATTTCAAATCATGTGGGCATATATCCACAATATATGTTGGTGGCCGTGGCCTTCCTTATTTGACATGGATCTTTACATGTCTTCATATCTACTTTGAGCCACTTGTATTCTTAGTATGGGAATACCTATCTTAGAGTTGATCATACGATATTATTGTACTATAACTCCTTGATTGTTGTTGATAGTTTTTTGACTAGTTGATACTCTGTTTCAATACCTTTGCATGATAGATTACTTCAACCATCACTCTTTTTTTTATTGCATACTTTGAGAGGAAATCTAATATAAATTACTTTGTCACATTCATTGTAATTTTTTTCATAACCATATCCTTCACCATACAGAGAATATTTCCATTAATCCTTGAAGAATATGGAATAAAAACATTTTTTGGATGATAAGAATCTTGTGAAAATACCTTAAGAAACCCTAATACAAAAGGATGTCGTAGGTTGGAAATTGATAAACCATGACACTGCTTATTTTCGTCGGTGGCATACCTTTTATATTGTGATACTACGCACTTTTCTCATATAAAAGGGGCAAAGCTATTTTAACAAAGGTAAAATTAAAAAGTATGAGAATTTTCTAGAATAGAAGCTTTGTGGATGGAATCTCCTCTGTGCGATGTGGATTTGATTCACATATATAACTTGCTAGATCTCAACCTCCATCTCTTGTTATCTTTTTATAATTTCCCAAGCCTATAATTATAACCATCTCCCATTGATATGGCTAGTTATCAATTCTTGGAAAGGATTTTGGCTATGGTGAAACTCCACTAAAATATCAACCAATGATCTCAAGTATTTCGAAGGAAAGGAATTGGAATGAAGAATTTTTGGAAAGGGACATACAACATCAAGGAAACTTCAGGTTGTAACCTTTTCATCATTATAATACACTTACATGTTTCTTTCCCACCAATTATTTTATATCTGTTTGGAAATATTTGGTATATACTTCCTTGATTGTATATACAGGTTTTATCGAATAAATTTTGGACTACATGTTCTTTGATGTTTTATTTGTTTGTGTTATGTGTAGGTCTTTTCTTCTAAGAATAAATGATGATTCTATAAGCTACAATAGTTAACAAGTGAAGAAATCCTTCATAAACAGGTATGAGGTCATCCCACCCTAATTTCCATTGATATTTTGATCATAATTAAACCTAGTGAAACTTTATTGTTCCTATCTATTTTGTTCTAGACCTTGTTACCAAATCTAGGGAGATCACTCATGTTTGCAAGAGGGATTTTTTCATTAACAACAACTTCCAGACTCAATCATGCATTATTTATGCAATAGAATAACAATTCTCACATCATCATGCAAATTATTTAGAGGTGTTGCTTTAATTTTATTTACCGTATTTTTTTTTCCAAACACCAAAATTTATTCACAACACTTGCTGCTAGCTCCTTCTCACATAAGACCATGGGGTTGAAAATTGGGCTTAACTCCAAATTGGGCTGACCCAAAAACCATGTTTAAATACAATGACAATTTTTTTTTTCCAATTCCAACTCCTAGGCCCTTGAGACTTCAATAATTTATCCCATGTGACCAACACTTCAAAATCACGCTCTTGACTATCTAATGGCATCTTAGTTCAGACATCATCATGATGAAATGTTAATTTCAATATGAAATTTGGAATCCTCTAGGTGATGCCATGTGTCACAAAAATAATTCCCACTTGGCCAATCTAAAAGTTCAATTTTTCCTACCATGTGTCTCATGTCATACTTTTCCACATCTCACTTGCCACGTAGACACCCTACCATGTGTCAACTGACATCTAGTCTACACATCACTTTTCTTGTTGTTTTGTTTCTACCCATGGCATTTTTGGTTAACATGGTCACTGAAACCTCTAAAATTGGTTGGATATCGAATGGTTGGACCCCTACTTAATTAACAATTATAGATTATACTGTGTTGTCCCTGCCTATGAAATAATTATATGAGTGGTACAATTTTTTTTTCTTATGCGACTTACTCCTGTGAATTTCATGAGTGTGCCAATGCAATATTGTTGTCCTCATTAGATTATATGATAAATATTCATCCTAAATACCCTTGTGTATACAATGGTTAATGCAAGGGTGGTTCCAACATTTTTTGTTTTGTGCAAAGTGCACAAAAACAAAATGAAACCCTTATTTAACCCACCCGGATTCAAGCTCATTATACTAGTTGTTTGGGATCCTCTACCTATGAGTTTATAAATAAATCTCATATGTTTAAATTTAGAAAATGAAAAGAGCTACTACTTGCATGAAATCCCAGTTACTGAAATACACTTTTCATAACCTCGTCTTCAGGCTAGGCTCAACTATCTAGTTATCGAAATTCACTAATCAATATCTACCAACTATCATTTATTCCATGTCAATTTCACATAATCACTTCCAAAGGTATGTATAGACTAAAAAAATAAAGGAGTCAAGATATGTGGAATCATCTGGATACAATGGTGAGATCTGGGTACATTTCTTGAGGATGGAATTTTATCCAGACTTGGAAATTTCATTACTTATTTACTTGAAATTTATTTTTCCTTTGATTCTTGGGGAGCTACAAGAAGTGCCATATATCATTGGAAAGGTTTAAAAACGTACTATCCAACCATGCACTTTGAAAATAAATTGAGAGGGTTAAATATAGAAAAAATTCCTTAAAAAATAAGCCATTATATCATACATCCAACAGTTAGAAACCACCACAAGACTTTTAAAACTCTTAAAAGACATCAATAATAAAATCAAAAAGCTCCCCCCAAACTTGTATTCCCTTGAGATCAATGAATAGGCTTGATAACAATGAAAACCAACTTGCAATCTCATCAAGAGAAATACTCATTTAAATAAGGATTAAGAAGTATAGTAACTAACAATTGTGGTGTACATCATGAAATAGAATAACCTACTACTGGAAGAGATTACAGAAGATGAATTATTGTTGAAGAATCACTAGCAATTAATCAAGTTTTGATTAAACTTATTTGATGTAAAGGGGAATGTTAAGCCCTATATAAGGTCAATATTAACCTTAAAATCCCTTATTAGTACCTATATTGGAATGATTACATTTATATATTTATATTGTTATGTAGGGAACCTTTCATGGCCCCATTTTAGTATAAAAATACTACATGCCTGAAGGCCCAGGTACCGAGCTACACCTTTCATAACGATGTCATCAGACTATGCTCAACTACCCAGTCATCAAAATTGACCAATTGATATCTCCCACCTATCATTCTTCCACGTGAATTTCATATGATCACTTCTAGAGGTTTTTATTCACTAAAAAACTAAATGATTCAAGACATGAAGAAGCAACTGGATACCTTGTTGAGACCTAGGTACATTTTTTGAGGATGGAATTTTATTCAGTATTGGAACCTTTCATTACCATTTTACTTGAAATTTATTTTTCTTTTTATTCTTATGGAATTATGAGAAGTGCCATATATTATTGGATAGGTTTCAAAAAGTAATATCCAACTATGCACTTTGCAAGAGAATTTTATAAGGTTAACTAAAGAAAAAATTCCCTCAAAGATAAGCCATTATATCATACATCTAATAGTCTAAAACGACCCAAAGACTCTAAAAACAACAAAAATACATCAAAAAAAAATATCCACGGACTCCTGAACTTGTCATCCCTTGAGATCAATGACTAGGATTGACATTAATGACAACCAACTTTTAATCTGGTAAAGAGAAAAAATCCTTGAAATAAGAGCTAAGTAGTAGAGTAACTAAAAAATGTGAAGTGCATCATCAAATAGAATAACTTACCAGTGGAAGAGATGACATGCGAAGATGGATTATTCCTAAAGAATCACTAGCGGTTAGTCAAGTGTTGGCTACACTTGTTTGATGCAAAGGGGCATGTTAAGCCCTCTATGAGGGAAATATTAACCTTAAAGGCCCTTATTAGTACCTACATATGGTGTGATTATATTTCTGTTTTTTATATTGTTATGTAGGCTAGAAAATTTCATGGTACCATTTTATTGTAATACACCTAGTCCATTTTTTACCCTAAACAATATTGCATTTTCATAAGACCACATCTCACAACTTTTCTTCTTATTATACCCTAGAATTAAACCATAATCCACTCCCTTATGTGCTTCTACTCATAATGATGTTATCAAATACTCAAATATTGCTCATGAATTATACTTAGAGATCATGAGTTTTTATTTACATTTTTTATTGATCCCATGTTCAAAAAATTATTTTATGTGATGTCAGCCCATTGATTGTGTGAAAAAGTATTAAAGTAAAACATGGTACCAAGTTTATTGCTTCACCTTAAAAAATCCCACATGATAGCTTACACCCTCACTGAAGGAGTGACAAATATCACTTTCATTCTAAGCCACCTTGATGGTGTTCCCTTTCTTAATAGTGCCATTGAAACTCATGTTTCACTTTATAAATGTATAAGACTTAACATCATATGTGGTCTATCAAACAATCAAACAACTAGACTCCTTTCACCCTCTTATTACATGTTATCATGCTGTTTTTGTTAATGTTCAATTTATATTAACATCACCTACTTTCTTAGTGCATTCAAATCATTTTTGCATTGAAATTATTGAGGTATTTAAATAAATTTCTCATGCCATCACTAGTTGTCTCATGTTGTACATTTCTATTTATATATCCCCATAGCTATAGTGAAGGTCAAGCTCACTTCGATTTGGTGGATTTTAAGCCCTTATAATAACTCATGGGAGTGTCCCACATGCTCTAGGTATAACTCTTCTATTTTTACACTAAACAATATTGCATTTTCACAAGACCACATATCGCAAAAGTGCTTCTTATTGTACCATCCAATTGAACCATAATCGACTCCCATATCTTCTTCCACTCCTAATGATGTTGTAAAATCTTGAACTCATACTTATGAATTATACTTAGAGATCATGAGTTTTTATTTACATTTTTTATTGATCCCATGTTCAAAAAAATATTTTATGTGATGGCACCGCATCGATTGTGTGGAAAAACATTAAAGTAAACCATACCATGTTTATTGCCTCACCCTAAAAATTCCCACATGATAGCTGACACCCTCACTAAAGGAGTGCTAATTATCACTTTCTTTTCTAAGTCACCTTGATGATTTTCCCTCTGTTAATAATGCAATATTCCATCATGTTTCACTTTATAAATGTATACTACTTAACATCATACCTCATATTATCAAACTATCTAACAATTAGACTCATTTCACTCTCTTATTACCTGTTCTCATGATTTTTTTGTTAAAGTGTCTCATTGTTCAATGTATATTAGCCTCACCTACTCTCTTAGTATATGCAAATAACTTTTGAATTGAACTTAGGGTGAAAACCTGAAGTTGGGAAACACTTTCTGGCGGATGGCCAAAACTTGGGTGAAATTTTAAATTTCTTGTTCGAGAAAATAGTCAACTCAATTTCTCGACCGACATTTCTTAGAACTCTCGTTCGAGAGACTTTTAATGTTTTGCCTGAGAGTTAGATTGGGCTTGACCAGAGTTAAAATACTCTTGGACGAGAGCTAAGTATTTTCTCTTCCGAGAGTTTTATTGACATAAACTCTCGGGTAGAGTTTTAAAACTCTCAACCTAGAGTTGTTTTAACTCTCATTCGAGAGTTAAGTATTTTCTCGTCTGAGAGTTTTATTGACATAAACTCTTGGGTAAACTCTCGAACGAGAGTTTTAAAACTCTCGGCCTAGAGTTGTTTTAACTCTCATCTGAGAGTTTTATTCTTATAAAAAAAACTCCAAAATATTGTCTCCCCTGACATTCTGCAAACCCTTGGCCCGCGCAAACCTATACACTAGAGAACAACAAGCCCTGTCGTTTTGGAGCCACCTCAATGATCGAGTCCACCACCGTGAGCACCAACGACAAATTGGATATCTAGCCAGGTAAGTCTTGATTTTTGTTTTTAAGGTAAATTGTTTTTTTGACCATAACAGCTCTTCCATAAATATACTACGAAGAATTAAAATTCAACATGTACCTGGGGAAGTAATTATTTTATAAATTCAGTGGAAGATGGGCCATCCATGAATAATGGGAGTAAGGTCCATTGTTGCATAAGTAGACATGACCATAGCCCGAGCTCAATAAAAATGGCAGGGATGACGGAAAAGGGGAAAAAGGCCCTAGATCTCTGACAGGGCTCAATGAGTATGTTTGCATGTCACAATGATAATACCAACCAAAAATAAATGGGTAATGTCTCTGACAGAGAACCATGAGTATGTTTGCATGTCACAATGATAATAATAATTAATACCAACATCCAAATTCACCTCGCTTTCCATTTCAATAAAATGGGTGCCCTCGCAGGAGGGGATGGGAAGAAACTGACTTGCACCACCTTGGATTCTTTTTCATCACCATAGGGTTATCCCTGATTATATATTATTTAATATTTTGTTGATTCTCCTGAAATAACACTTGAAGGTGTACTAAAATAGAGAAAGGTGGTCTATGGTTTTCTTCTTCAAAGGGAAATGACATGTCTCCATATAAATGAATGTAAGTGTGCGTGAGAAGGCACTTTTGGTCGATAAATTAATTTGTCTTCTAATGCCTAACAGGGCTTCATGCCTCTCACTCACAATATTCTCTGTAAATTCACTCTTGGGATAATAGTTTGACTTGGAAACTTGGAAATGTTGCTATCTGAGGTTCTTCCTGTGCTTTTTCTGTCAGATTAAGTATTCTGTGGGCTACGTTATCAATCACGAAATAGAGAAATGAACGCAACTAGATGGAGTGATCAAGCATAGGACATTGACTCATGGATTTTATGTGATTTGGGTTAGTCAGATTACAGATAGTCTAAATGAATGTTTCCTCACATCTTCATCTCATGCTCATACTTTTCTTCATTATTCACTGATACAGACCAAAGTGGGCAGTTTCCTTGTTATCAAACCTGTTGCTCAACTATACCATGGAGGATTTTGTTTGTTAGATTGCTTAAACCTGCCAAGCTATGTAAATTTTTTTCCCATAGTGTTTTTTTTTCTTCTTTTGAATATTGTAAATTGGAAAAAAAAATGGTTTATAAGGCAATACCTTGCATTGCCAACATACTGAGGGGTGACAGTCCTTGTACCCAAATTCACTTGATTTGTGCATGCAAATCATAAAATAAATGGAAGCCTATAAACCCTTTGAAATCAATAACAAAGTCTTCCAACATTACAAGCACTATTGGATACCACAAAGTATCAATTGTGTAGACATTAAATTAGAGAATTATTGATCTAGTGGAAAGATATGCAACTAGAAGATCCACATGGGAATATACAACTATTTCCTTCGACCAATCTTATCTTGGATACCTATCTAATCCTCAAAGAGTGTCAATACCTTTCCTTTATTCTATTACCTATCTTCAAGGAAACCACAAATGCTTATCCAATACTCCATCATTTTTACTCCATGACCTTCACTTAGAATTATGGTTGTTATTCATGGTCAAGTGCATGACACATGAAGAAGATAATGAAAATTTGATTTCCATCATCACTTTCTATCAACCAAAGAGGATCGTTGCTCTTGTTCAAGGAGTATCCTTTACTACCTCTCAAATCTAGAGGATATTCTTGAATTCCTTTTTAATTTGAGAAGTCATCACCACAAGCTCTCAAGCTTTTTTCCACAAGAATATCAACTACCAATTCTTTATGGAGATATATTCATGGCTCCATATTTCCTTCACATCTCATTATATCTAGCTTTCTTCCTTCCTAGTATCATGGATCCATATTATTCCTTCAATGTTGTGAAAGGGTTCAGGCCATCGTCACTTTCATCTACAATGAAGGAATCATATTGAGCCTTACAAAACTTCAAGCTAATCATAGCTTCCTCCTGAAAGTGATATCTTGAAATTCAGGTTATCTTCTCGCACTGATACCTTTTAATGCCAAGATGAAAACATATTGACTTCATAATTTCCAAATTCATATGTCAATCTTGCCTCAACATTCATCATGTATTCCTGCAATATCCTTCCAGGTAGAAAAATTAATATGTTAACCAAATAAACAATAGCAAGAGTAATTAAATAACATGAATAATTTTTTGGTATCTCTTGCTGTACTCTGAGTCTGTGCTGTAGTGCTCCATCTTAGCCTTTGCTGATCACGACCTTAGCTTCGATATGGCCCCTCTAGAATCCTCCCCAGAGGTGGCAGCCAATCTGATCCAGGCCCAAGCATTTTCCCGCCCTCGGCCGACGATCTCCAAATTCTTTAAAAATCTTGATGGGTTGTAGGAGGTTTCCCCTCCACCTTCAATCCCTCGCATGGAAGCTCTTTCTCTTGCTGAAAAGGGACTCATCGATCAATTTAATGGGCTTTGGCCCTCGTCGAAGAAAGTACAAAGATGGGTTGAACGGAATTGGTCTAACAAAATCACTGGCAAAATCTCCATTCGATTATGTGGGAAGGGGTTTTTCACCTTTCACTTTGAAGCAAAGGAGGACAAAGACCTGATCTTCAGAAATGGACCATATTTCATGGATTCTAGAGTTCTATATCTAAATAAATGGATTCCATACTTTGACCGAGAGCTGGATGTCCCAAGCATTGTTCCATTCTGGGTGCAACTCCCCCACCTCCCTTTGCATTGCTGGGAGTATGATTCAGTTAGAGCCATTGGGAATGCAGTCGAAAAATTCATAGATTGAAGCAAACCAAAGGAAAATATGCAAGCATGCACCAGGATCTGTGTCAAGGTAGGTCTGGGCAAAGGTCTCCCCAAGGCCATCAAGCTCAAAGTGGATGAATGGACGCATATTCAACAGCTCGATTACGAACAGATCCTGTTCAAATGCAAGGTATGTCACGAGTATGGTCACTTTTCTAATTGTTGCCCAAAAATTATTGATGTTGATAACCCAGAAGCTAATCCACAAAGGGAAACTGTTAAAAGGAAGAAAACCGCCCCAACCCCTTATATTATCTCCCCTACCGCTCTGCCCCTTAAGCCCAACCCTTTGACCAGCTCCACCCCTAATCTGGATTCTTCCCATCAGCCTTCTGCCTCTGTTTCTCTTCCCCCCCCCCCCCCCAAATACACCCTGGAATCATCCATCTCCCCTCCTGATGATGATCCCCCCCTTCTCACTCCTCTCTCTCAACCAGACTCTCCCCTCATCTCCCCCTCCCTTCCTGACCCCCCATCCTCCTCTCAAGAACCCTCCACCATTAGTATCACTAGGAACTCAGGCAAGGAACATGGAGCAACCCTACAAACACAAAAAAAACAAGGCCCAGGAAGGAAATCAACAAAGAAACACCGTGATGAACATGCGCAGAAGGATATAGAAATGGGAACTCATAACCCCATAAGAACTTACATACTAGGACAGAACAACGAAGACATAGTGCAAAAGGATCAAGGAGGGAAAGAAACTCTCTGGAAAAACTTCTTGCAATGATGAAAATTCTCTCATGGAATAGTAGGGGTCTAGGGAAACCCTCCGAAATTGCTGCCCTAAGAGATCTAATAAACCAAGAAAAACCAGAAATTATTCTTCTACAGGAAACAAAACAAGGAGGAACAGAAATCAAGGAAATTATCAGCAAAACAAATCATTATGAAGGCGCCCTTTCTGAATCAAGGGGTGCATCCAGAGGACTAGCCATCCATTGGAATCACAATATCTGGGAACAAGAAGGCAGCACAGTAAACCAGAACTGGATCAAAATGACTTTAGAAAACAACAGAGAGCAAAAGACAATCATACTTTACAATGTCTATGGGCTGAATCATTATAGAGATGAAGAGCAATGCTGGAACACCATCAAAGAAGATATAGACAACAGAGGCAGCAGCAATATAATAATGGGAGGGGACTTCAACTTAATTCTTCATGCCAATGAGAAGCGAGGAGGAAACTTCAATCAAGATCCATCTAGAAATCAGCTTGAAAGAATAATGCAAGACCACGATCTGGTGGATATAGCACCAAAGAATCGTAGATACACTTGGAGCAATAGAAGAATAGGGAGAAGTAACATCATGGAAAGAATTGATAGAATCTTGGTTGATGTCTCCTTGATTTCAAACTTCTCTACTGCCACGGCCAACGTTCTTTCTCTTCCAGCCTCAGACCATTATCCCATCACCCTCACTTTTGGATACCATCGCTCTCTTAGGCCCATTCCCTTCAAATACAACCCTCTCTAGAATGATATACCTAAAGAAAATAAATTAGTCCGCAACACTTGGCTCCAACATGTTGAAGGCTCTCCATCCTTCATATGGGAGTCAAAACTCAAAAAAACTAAGATGGTCTTGAAGGAATGGGATAAAACCCATTATAGAGAACCATACCATATCAAGACAGAAATCAAAGGCAATTTGGATGAAGTCCACAGGAAAATTGAAACCCATGGCACCATCCAAGAGAGTCTCTTCCAGGAGAAAGATCTCTACTGGTAGCTCTATCGCGCCAATAGTTCAGAGGAGGAAAAATGGTGCCTCAAATCAAGAAGTTTGTGGCTCCAATCAGGAGATAAAAACACTGCATTCTTTCACAAGCATGCCACTTTAAGAAAAGTGAAAAACAACATAACCTCTGTCGTTGACGCAACTGGTCATCTTCAAACTGATCAAGAAAATATTAAAAGAGCCGCTACCTCGCACTTCCAAGAGCTACTTACAGAGAAAAAAGCCCATGAAGACTACACTGACCTTCTCCAGCACCTCCCAACCAATATCACGGAAGAAATAAATAGTGCCCTTAACTAAGAAATTGAAGAAGAGGAGGTCAAAAGGGCTATATGGGCCTTGCATCAGGACAAAGCTCTGGGACCAGATGGCTTCTCCATCAACTTCTACAAAGTCTATTGGGATCTAATAAAAAAAGACCTTGTGAAAATGATACAATGGGCTCAGCGGAAGAAAAAAATTGGGGGCTACACCAATTCTACTTACCTTGCTCTCATTCCCAAAGAAAAATGGCCTTACTCCTTCTCCAGATTCAGGCCTATCTCTCTTTGCAACTCCTCCTATAAGATCATTACTAAAATCCTTGCCATGTGCCTCAAGCCACATCTCCATAGTCTCATTTCAGAAAACCAAGGCAGCTTCATATCCCAAAGGCAAATTACGGACTCAATTCTCCTTGTCCAAGAAGCCATTCATTCCAGGATCTCCTGCAAATAAAAAGGTTTCATTCTAAAGTTGGATTTGGCCAACGGCTTTGATAGGGTCAGACATTCCTTCCTCATTTCTGTCCTTCAAAAAATGGGGTTTGATTCCAATTTTATAGCACTAATTAATACTTGCATTTCTGGACCTTGGATATTGCCTCTCATAAATGGCAGACCAGCCCCCTTCTTTCAATATTCTCGAGGTTTAAGGTAGGGATGCCCCCTCTCCCCCTATCTCTTTATTCTCATGGCAGATTCCTTCAGCAAAATCTTGGACCAGATGAAGCGTGCGGGCCTCATCATAGGCATCGAATTCGGTAATGGAGTAAAAAATATGAACCACTCTCAGTTTGCAGACGACACTCTTCTAATGGAAGGAGCCTCCAACATAATTGCTCAGCGTTTTAAAATTGTTTTGGAAAAATTCATGGATTACTCTGGAGGTGAGATCAACCATATCAAAAGTTTCATTTATGAATGGAATGCATCTAGGCAAACCATCCAAAGCATTTCCAACATCTTTAGTGTCCCATGTAAACTGAACTGGGGCACTTCACTTATCTGGGTATGGCTGTAAGCACTAGACCTCTAAAGGCAGAAGTCTGGAATGTTACTATTGACAAAATGAAAAGAAAGGTCCAACAATGGGGCTCTTCTTGGCTCAATCCCGTAGGCCGCCTCATACTTCTCAAATTTGGGCTCTCATCCCTGCCACTGTATCATTTCACCCTTCTTCAAGCCCCTGCCATCATTCTCCAAAAAATATAAGCTATTATCAGGCACTTTCTATGGCAAGGTGGGAAGAATGATAAAAGGAAATATAACCTTGTCAAATGGAGGAATGTAATTCAAGATAAGGAGCACGGAGGAATTGGAGTTTGTTCTCCAAAAATTCTAAACACAGCCTTTGGAGGGAAGAATGTTTGGAGGCTTATTAATGAGAATCAAGCATGGTGGAAAAAGGTCATGGAAGTCAAGTATCTCAATACTACCCGGCATGATCTCTTTGACCAAGAGATTCCAAATAGGTCGTGCTCCAAAATCTAGGCTCTTTGTAAAAAAGCCATCCCCTTTCTTGCCCCAAATATTTCCAAAGTTCCCATGGGAGGCAACACCATCAACATCTGGAAAGATCGCATTATGGGACAGACCCCCATCATGGAAAAACTTGGAATTCAGCGCATCCTCTCCTTCTTCAGCAGCATAGGCCTTCAACTATTAAGCCAGCTCTGCAAATGGGATGCCCAAACTCAAAATTGGACTGGTTGGAACTTCCCAAAAGTTCCAACGAAGTTCCAACCCATCTTGAAGAAAACCTTGGCATTCTTCAAACTCATCTCCATGGCTTGGCTCCTATTAAAAAAGACAGTGTTGATGAATTTTGATGGGACCCCTCCGGGTCAGCATACACCATCAAATTAGCTTGTCAACATCTCTGCAACGACCATTATCTTACGCCAATATGGCCCAACTGGAAGGTTGTTTGGAAATTAGAAGCTCTTCCCAAGATCAAGTTTTTCATCTGGACTCTACTGAAAGAAAATTTTTTAACCTCTAAGAACCTTAAGAAAAGAGGTATTCTTGGCCCTTCAAGATGTCCAAACTGTCAAAATGCTAAAGAGGCCGCCCAACATTTTTTCATTGAGTGCCCCTTCGCATCCCGTTGCTGGAATGAGCTAACGCCCTTTTTTCAAGCTAGCTTGGATTTCCATAGTTCCATAGCCGAAGCTCTTCACTCCTGGAAGAGAAACTATCCTTTGGGCAAAGAGAAGAACAAAACTTCGCAGAGAATATGGGACACCCTGCCCTACGTGACTCTATGGAACATTTGGCTCACCCGAAATAGGAAGATATTCTGGGATAAAGAGCCCTCCTTTAGAAAACTCTGTAGCAAAACATGGATTCTAACTATAGAAAAAATCACTTCTAAGAGTCACAGCAAAATTGATAGCAAGGATCTTTGTGTGGAGGAAAGGATATTCATGGGTTGTCTCCTGGACAAGAATAGCAGCATCAATAGCATAAACGCTCCTTCGAAATAGACACACAAAGAAGACCAAGGATGGAATATCTGGCTTAAAAAAGAGGAATTTTATGACTGGATAATAAGATGTACCAAGCCCTCCTTATTTTTTGATGGGGCATCTAAATCCAACCCAGGCATAGTAGGGCCTGGCGGCATCATTCGAAGCGAAAATGGTAGCACTCTCGCATATTTTGAATGGGGTCTAGGCTCCCTCTCAAACAAAAGAGTGGAGGCCCTTTCCCTTCTTCAAGGTCTTTTGCAATTAAAAAAGATTAACATCACAAATGCCATGGTCTTTGGAGACTCGGAAATAATCATCAATTTAATGATCTACAATCGTCCATCAGCAAACATTTCTCTCTACCAAATCATCAGCAGATGCCATTCCCTCCTAGTGGACATGAAGGGCACATCCTTCTACAACATTCTTCACAACCTCAACAAGGATGCAGATCTCCTCGCCAACAGGGCATGCGTGCGAACCTCAGGGAATCTCCAATGCAATGATGTTTCATATCTTGAACCTCTGCCATGATCCTGTCATCCTCAGATTCGAGATTTCTCTCTGATCACACAGTACCTCTCATGATCCTACCATCTCCAAACTTGAGATTTCTCTCTGATCTCACAGCACCTCTCAGGATTCTTCGTACCGGCCTCCATTCCTCGCCTGTGACTCCTTTGCCTTGATTCTCTCCCCGTGATGATCTCTCCCACCCTCCCTGTCCTTTATATCTTCCTCCCCCCTTCCCCTTAACTCATTATCTCCTCTCTCTCTTACACTCATCATGCACTTAGTAGCGTTTTTCCCCTACCTTCACTTCCCGTTCGTTCCCCTATCCCCTATTGCCCACAGTGACTCTGGCTCCTTCTCCCCCCGATCCTTCACCTTCTCCCCCTTCCTTGACATTGCTCCACCACATTACTCAGTGCCGGCATCCTCGCACTATCTGGGTGAACCTGCCCATCCAGTCTTTAGCCTTTTCTTTGCACATTCTTGGCCCTCTTCAGCAGTTTTTCGATTTTATTAGCATCAGAGTTACTCTCCCGATCTTCCTAATTTTCAACATGGCACGTAGTGAAGACTGCCAACAATGTTACTGATGAAATAGGTAACCTCAATGTTACCTAATTTTTGAAGTATCAAGAAAAACACTTGATTTTGAAAAAGTGGCGATGCAGAATCAAGAAAAAAAATTTGAGCATGTTTTTGGCACTTTCAATTTTTTTCATTTCGTTTTTTTTTTTAATTAATTTTTTTTTTTTTAAGTGGTGTTTTTTATGTCGATTTTGAATAGGGGTGGTGTATCATCACCAAAGTTTTTTTATAGGATTCATTTTGACACTATAAATTTTCTAATGTCTTCTTCTTCTGTGAGATGTTTATTTTTAATTGCATTTATGTACTTGTGTTTTAAAAATAAATTTTTTTTTTTTTTTTTAAATAAAAACTTGTAATGATATCTTCACTTTTTCACATACATAAAAGATGGAAAAAGGGTCAATATTCTAAATTTTATATTTTCTACATGTTTATGTATTGTTAAATAATTTTTCAATGCACATCAAAAAATTGTCGCTAAAAAACCAATATTTTGAACCATATGAAAAAAAAATACAATTTTTCAATATAAATACAATGCAAAAAATACACTTTTACAGAGTTTTTGTTGAAAAAAACATGTTAAATAAACTAATTTTTTGAGAGAATCTTAACAAAAAAAACTTAAGAAAACAACATTTTTATTGAATTTTATGTCAAAAAATAATAGCAATCACATGTTTTTTGCAAAAAAAAGGGTTGTTCTCATAAAATATCAAAGTCTAAACATTACAAGTAACACTGATTAATAGTTCTAAAAAATAAGTTTTGTTTGCAAGCATAACTTAAACATCATCAACAATATCAACTAATACATCTTCAACATCATCTAGAACATCATTGATGGCTTCTTTCGCAGCATTTTCTTCTTCATTTTGATCATCGCCGTCTTCTAATGGATCTTTCATGTCAGCAAATCTTCCAAAGTGTCCCTTTCCAATCATTCCATATAATGGTGGTTGAGGTTCCTTTTCTTTTTTTGCCACACGTGATTCATTAAAATCTCCTTTCCTCAAACCAACTTCTTGCTTCGCATCTGGAAGGAATTTAAGAGCATTAATTCTTTGTTGAATAAATTTTCATTGAACTGGGTCTTTCTCAATGGCAATGCAATTTCTTCCTTTTAGTAGGCAACATGCTAGTGTTGTACCTAATCATCAAGCACAAAAAAATAAGTAAGAAAATTAGTATGGAGACATAAAAAGTAAAAAAGACAATATTTAAATTTAAATTTGTATATTAAAACTTACCTGAACCCGAGAATAAATCCAAAACCCATTCTCCTTCATTTGAACATAGATCTATAAGATAGTTAATCAATGCTTGTGGTTTTTGATAAATGTTAACTATATCTCCTTTTTCATCTTTATCCTCATATGTTAGTTTTCTTACCACTGCATCATAAACCAATACTTGACTATGACTCTTCCCATCTACTCGATTCATAATAATATGCTTATAGCTATCGTATTTTGTCCAACATTCAACATGGATGAACTCACAATCATTTATAATAGTCTAATCTTCGGAAGAAACAATATTTGACTTTTGCCTGTAACATAACATAGTAAAAGTTCAATTAAATTTTACATGAATAAAAAAATTTAGGAGGAATCAAACATACAATTTCAAAATCTTACCATGTAAGTTGCATCCTTGAGTTTGCTTTACCCTTGAAGCTTGTTAATAACATTGGAAACTGTGTGTCTGAATGAAATGTCACAAATCGCCAAAGTGGTGATGTTGTCACTTCTTGAAAACCCATAACCACTTTACTAAAAGCTTGATAATTATATGGTTCTCTATCATATTCAATGTCTGGGAAATTGAAACCATGAGGAATATCTACAATAACTAGGCCATATTCCCTTTTAGGTATTAGTGATGCAATGTCTTCACAGTCACCTTGTATTATTTGATATTGGACATTGTCGAGCCCATTCCAAATGTAATGATTAAGAGTAGGATCTAGTTCAACATTCATAAGACGCTTCCTTCTCATGTTCTCCATCTTAATTTTTTTAATAAAGCTTTTGAAAGGATCTGGTACTCCATTTCCATCATTCTTCGACATATTTAATGATATATATATATATATATATATATATATATATATATATATATATATATATAAGTAATAAAATAAAAATAGTTAAAATATGAATAAAATAAATTTATAAATCAACATACCTTATTGAATGCAATATAAAACTCTTTTAGTGTTGATGTAGAACTTGCTTCTGGGTAGTTGCATACAACATCATCCCAACTATCTTCATTCAACATTTTAATCATGTGTTCTTGTATTTTCATAAAAATTTTCTGACTGAATAAATCAAGTTAAAAACGTTAATATATTGACATGTATAACAAATTCTACCAACATCATTATGTTTTATTTAAAAGAAAATTATAATGAAAGAAATAATTCAAGAAACTTACTTTTGAAATTCTGCACACATTTCTTCCATTGATAATTCACCCAACTTCACATGGGCTAATACTGATTTGACTAATTTATCATCCTTCACACCTTTCATTGATCTCCAAGGTGTAATAGTCATATCCTCTGGAAGCTGCTTCATTTCAAGACCCCCCTTACTGTTGGTACATATTATGGGTTTACTCTTTTTAACCTTTTGATTTTTTATGGAGATATTCTCCCACCGATCAAAAATCTCATCAATCAAATCCCATACCTCCCCAGTTCTAAATGCCAACTGAAAAATGTTATCTGTGCCTCTGAAGAGATTTGTATTCAATTTTCCATCTTTTGCTTTTTTTTCATCAATTTGATAACCTGTTTCCATTAAACATTCCTTTCGAAATGTTACACTAACTTGTGTCTTATCCCCACGACATTTTTCTATGAATTCATTATGAATAAATCTGACCCTTTGGATGAAAGTCATTTTCATTCTATACTCATTATCTGCATTATGATCCCATGCCAATAAGTTTGATTCCATTTCTGTTAAGCCAACGTAAATGATGCATTTCACTGTTTGAAAAAGATAGTTATTGGGATATTCTGCAATCAATTGTCTCTTAGCCTCTATTGAATGGTTCCCTCTAATTACATAATATTTATAATCAAAACATTTTGTCTTGTCAAATGCTTGTTTGTTGGGAACCTGACATGGATCGACAAGAACCACATAATCCACCACATGCGCATATGGATTGAACCTGAACAATGTTTTCATATTATGTACATGTAGGTGATGGGCCTTTCTAATTTGATATTGAGACTGTCCTTCATATGGGCCATAAAATTGGTTAACATCAAGCTCAAATGTTTGGCCACCAAGAATTAATTTATTCTTCCTCAACTCTTGTCGAATAGCATTTTGTTTTGTTCTAATAATGCCATCCTCTAAATCAGCACCTGGTGTTATGATTTCTCTGCTTTCGTAAGAGCTTTCAATTTTTTCTTCACTACTGCTCATGACCTTTACAGGTTCACCAATATTTGATTTCCTAGTCTTATTGGATAACATATCAGTTTTTTTATAAACAAGTTCTCCTTCATGAGGTACAAGAGACAGATCTTTGGCAATTTTTCTTTTTGGTGTCTGATCTGTTTTCTCCTTTTGCAAAATAGTTCTCGTCTCCTCCTCATTAATTCTATCATAATTTTCTGTTCCATGTTCGACACCTTCAAAAGAAACATGTTTAAGTTTACTAGATTGACCCACCTTAGTGACTCTTGGTCGATCCTCTCTTTGTACTGTTGCAGTGTCACGAGTTATTGCTCTTTGCTTCAATATCCTTTCCTCTGCTTTGTCTTTGTGGAAATTTTTGATCACATCCATAACATTTGGCACCAACGTATAAATACCATCAAACATGTTTGAAAGATCCGGAACAAAATCCTATGAAACAAAATAAAACATGTCAATGATCAATAATTTATAAAAAATTAAATCATCCTTACAATAATGCATAGAGGAAATAAAAATAAGCATACTTACAATGTTATTTGCAATGTTGCTTGCTATTTCTTCAGAAAATTTTGAAGTTATTTCATCTGTGTCGTACTTGAGGATTGATAGACGATATCTAACCTTCTCACGTTTCTGAGCCTTCCTTGCAAGAACATAAATAGTGTTTGTATTCGGGACCATACATATGTCTCGTACTCTGCCCATCACATCATATGGCTCATTTAAGTCAATCATACCACAAATCAGATAGATGTGTATATCGGCCTCCATTTCACTGTCTTCAAGATACCATGAGAAATCGGTTTTATCTATTTCCTCGGCGTTCTTCCAATCAGAAATAAGCTTTAATGAACCTGGTGCCCCACTTGCTTGACTTTTATTAGTGTGTGCAACAATATCCTTATTGCGTCCAACAATGTCCATAGTGCATCTAGCTGCAACTTTAGATTTGGGAGTTGTATCCATAGTGTGTCGAGCTGCAACTGTAGATTTGGAAACTGCTGCCGTAGATTTGGGAGCTGCTGCCCTAGGTGCAGAAACATTCACAGAAATATTTTTTGATGCCATTTTCCTGATATATATATATATATATATATATATATATTAGTTAATGGAAAAATATTGCGGATAAAATAAATTTAATAAACAAAATTTATTTCTAAAACTAAATAGTTTGAAATTAAAGCAGTAAAATTAACTATAAAAATTTTCATTTAAAAACAAAATATTATAAATCATATCTATATATATCTATATAATATGTTTTGAATACATTTTATAAAAAATTTAAAAATGTGTTTAAATTGTATAAAATAATTTTAAAAAAATAAACTAGTATTTTCAAACTTCAGTTTTTGTTTAATATTTAAAAAAAAACAAAAAAGTTACTAACTATTTATAACAAATGTTATAATATTATATATATTTTTATTTTTTTAATTGTATTGTTATATAGTTTTTTTTTAATTAATTTATTATATTGTTATATTAAAACAAATGTTTTTTTTTTTTAAATTTATTATATTGTATATATTTTTTAATTATATAATGTTTAAAAACAAAACATAAATGTTGTTTATATATATATATATATATATATATTTTTGTTATATTTTGAAATTTTTAACAATTATTATTTAACAATGTTTTTATTATATTATATAACAAATTTTTTTTATTTTTATATATAACAATGTTTCTATAAACTTTTAATTGTTTTATTAAAACAAATTATTTAAAAAAAAAAATTAAGAACAAAAAAAATAAAATAAAAAATCAAAATTATAAAATGTTTTGTTAAAACAAATTATTAAAAAAAAAAAATTTTAAAAAATTTAAAAACAAAATTTAAAAAAAAAAAACCAAAATTTTAAAAAAAAAATTGTTAAAACAAATTAAAAAAAACAATTTAAAAAACAAAATTTAAAAATTTTAAAAAAATTAAAAAAAATTAAAAAAATAAATTAAAAATGAATCGTGGCCGTTGGGCGGCGCGCGGCTCGCCCGTTGGGCGCCGGGGGCCGGCCGGGCAGCGCCATGGGGGCGGCCCAGCCCGCCTCCCAGCTCCCCCCCGGCCGAGGGCCTAAGCAGGCCCGCCCGTTGGGCACCGGGGGCCGGCTGGGCGGCGCCACGGGGGCGGCAACACGGGAATCGACCCTCGACCGGGGGGGAGCCAGGAGGCAGGCTGGACCGCCCTCGTGGCGCCGCCCGACTAGCCACCGGCGCCCAACAGGCAGACCGCGTGCTGTATCAATGTTAAATAATATTAATATATAATGTCTTTTTATATTTATAATGTTTTAATAATATAAATATAATTATTAAAACATTATTTATTAATAAAAAAAATGTTAAAAATATCAAAATATAACAAATAAAACATAAAATTAAAAAAAAAAATTTATTAAATCACAATAATGTTTAGTTTTTAAACATCATATAATTAAAAAAAAAAAACAATATAATAAATTTAAAAAAAAAAACTATATCACAATACAATTAAAAAAGATATATATATATATATCTGTGTGTGTGTGAGATATATAACAAAACAATAATGAAAAAAATTAAAGATTTAAAATTAAAAAGAATAAAACAAAGATTTAAAATTAAAAAAGTAAAATAAAATAGAATATAAAATAAAAAAATTCTCAAATAAAAAAAAAAATTTAAATAATGAAATCACTGATATATTTATGATTAAAAAAAAAAAAAAAATGTTATAATACTACTTTTTTTTTATGTGCATGGTCGTTTTATGGATTTTTCTGTCTAAATGAACCTATAAGTCTTAAAAAAGAAAAAAAATCTAAATTTTTGTTCTTTAAACCCTAGTAAAATTGGTTTTTTTTTTTTTCATTTTCTTCACTAAAAAAATATAAAAAAATCAAGGTTTTTGAACCTAGAAACCTTAAAAAAATAGTTTTTGGACACAAAAAAACTATAGAAAAACAGATTTTCCCCAAAATCATCTTTAAATTGACAGAATAGAAGGAAAACTAACCTTTGAAATGCAAAAAGCTGCTGTCACCAATGCCAACACAACGCCTCCACAAAATTACGAATAGCAACACAATGTCTCCAATGCCAATGCAATGCCTTCACAAAGTTACCAATGCCAATGCAACACCTCCACAAAATTACCAATAGCGACACAAAGCTTCCAATGCCAATGCAATGCCTCTACGAAGTTACCAATGCCAACGCAACACCTCCAGAAATTTGCTCTAACAAATACCAGAAAACTTGATGTGATGTGATGAATAGAAACAATCATTCCTTTTAAATATCGAATATTGTCTGATTGGTTTATTGTTTAACGAATGTGGGATTAAAATTTCAAATTTAAAATATTTACATTTAGTTTATTATAGTTCATACTATAGTTAAAATACTTATTATTTGCATGTAGTTATCATAATTAATATTTTATTTAATATTTACATGTACTGAATGTTGAATAATTCAAATATAATCTCGGATTAAAAATTAAAATATGAAATACTTACATGTAGTTAATTATATTTAATATTATAGATAAAATAGTTAATATTTGCATTTAGTTATCATAGTTAATATTTAAATGTTTACATGTAGTCAATCTTAAACCATTCAAATAAGAAAATTATTTTAGTTTCGAAGACATGCATGAAAGGAATATTTTGTGGATATTTTGAATAGAAAGTATGGTAAAATATTTCAAGACCAACATTTTATTAATAAATTTTAAAATATATTTTAGATGAATATAACGTAAGTTTAAAATTTAAAATTTAAAATATTTACATGTAGTCATTATAGTTAAAATAGTTAATATTTGCATGTAGTCATTAATAGTTATAGAAATATTTTGTGGATATTTTGAATATAAATATCGGCAAAATATTTCAACATAAACAGTTTATTAAAAAAAATGTTAAATACATTTTTTGATTAATATTTGTACCAAATATATGAAATGAAAATTTTGGAGGGAAAAATTTTCGCGAAATTTTTTGGAGGGAAATTTTTCGCGAATTTTTTAGGAGGGAAAATTTGGAGGGAAATTTTCAGTCTTTAAGCTATATATTGTAAGTGGGAGAGGAATTTGTATCATTCAACCTATTCTTGTTGAAAGCCATGGTTTCTTCTGATAGTGAAGTTTTTCTTTCTAGAACATCAACATCTTCGTCATGCAACAACTCTATTCAGAGTTATGAATATAACGGGAGTTCGTTCACCATGAATAGAGAGTCAAAAAATCGACTTGGTCGTTATCCTAAAGATGATGAGAACAAAATTGATGAGGTGCAGCAAAATGAAATTTCTATAAATCGAGCGCCAGTTATACCACTTACTCTTAATCCTAAGGATTATGAAAGCAATAGTGATGAAGGGCATGATGAAGAAATTCCAGAGTCAAAAGTTTCACTTCGTCCTAATCCCAAGGATTATGAGGACACCATTGATAAAGAGGGAGATGAAGAATATCCACTTCAGCTTAATCCTAAGGATTATGTGAGAACAACAAATGAAGAGGGGAATGAAGAATCTGTAGAGTCAAAATATCCACTCTGTCCTAATCTTGAGGAGTATGCCAGCACCACTGATGAAAAGGGGGATGTAAAATTTCCAGAGTCAAAATATCAAATTCGTCCTAATCGTAAGGATTATGTGAGCACCACTGATGAAGAGGGGAATGATAATGTTTCAGAGTCAAAACATCCACTTCGTCCCAATCATAAGGATTATGCTAGCACCACTGATGAAGAGGGAAATGAAAAATTTACAGCGTCAAAATTTCCACTCCGTCCTAATCCTAAGGATTATGCAAGCACCATTGATGAAGAGGGGGACGAAAAAATTCCAGAGTCAAAATTTCCACTTCGTCTTAATCCTAAGGATTATGTCAGCACCACAGATGAAGAGGGGAATGAAGAATTTGCAAAGTCAAAATATGCACTTTGTCCTAATCCTAAGGATTATGTCAGCACCACTGAGGAAGAGGGGAATGAAGAATTTGCAGCGTCAAAATATCCACTTCTTCCTAATCCTAAGGATTATGCCAGCACCACTGATGAAGACGGGGATGAATTTCCAAAGCTAAAATTTTCACTTCATCCTAATCATAACGATTATAATTTAACCATTGATGAAGGGGGGATGAAGAATTTCCAATAAATATAGATTCAAGGCATTCACTTATTCCTAATCCTAAGGATTATGAGAGCTTCAGTGAGGAAGGGGAGGGGCAGGATGAAGAAATTCTAGTGAATACAAATTCAAAGCTTCCACTTATGCATAATCCCCAGGATTATGAGAGCACCACTAAGGAAGGGGAGGATGAAGAGTTTCTTGCAAATGATAATTTTAGAGGCACAGATCTGAATATTGCATTTTCTCCAAGTGACCATTTCAAAGACACTCATGGTGATGAAGAATTGAATCTTCCCAGGGAAGAATTTGAAAGCATGGGTCAAGATGGTGAAGAATTTCTTTTGAGTCAGGGTTACAAAAGTGCCGATGATTCTTGCGAAATGTTTTCTTCAACTGATGATGGTAAAGAAAATTTTCCACGCAATGATGTTGATGAATTTCATAACAATGTTGAGGATGATGATAGTGGGGATAATATTTCTCCTAATGGTGATGAAACTACTTTTACAAAGGATGATGGAATGATGAAGCCGTTGCAAGAAAATATTGCAACTAGGAGTAGGAGTAGACCTTTTCATATCAATCCAAAGCATTCCAGTTATACAAGGGCGAGGACAAAATATCTCATGACAAAAAGTTTTTTCATTCATTTGATTTCAAGTGAATGTTGTCGAAGGGATTGCTTGAAAAATATGGATTTCAACTTTGCTTTGGAGAAAAGGAAAACATATATGTCAATGAATAAAAGCATGCAAAATTCATATTCAGTGGGTTGCATGCAATCTACACTAGCAGGTTATGATTATCATATTGGGAATGTATTGCTTTGCAGAAAGGCGTTCAAAATGTTGTATTCAATTGGTAATTGTCGTTTGTCAAGAATCCAGGATAGATTGGAAAAGGATCCCACATATTATTCAGAAGCACGCTATAAACGGGAGGTGGGGCCGTTTGCAAATACTGCTAAGACATGGATGAAAGAATTCTTTTCAAATCATGGAGAGTGTATGCCAAATAAAGACACAATACATATTCCAGATAATTTCTCGAGACGAGAAATATTCATGTTATACAAAGATTATGCAGAAGCTGCTGAAGGAATTGGTAATTTTATTACATATTCTTATTTTACAAGGATATGGAAAACTGAATTCAACAATGTTCGTATTCCTAAGAAGACAAGGATGGGGATTTGCAGCACATGTGCTTCTCTTAAAGCAAAAAGAGATAAATGTCAAGGGGCAGAAAGAGGTATGTGTTCAAAACATTGTTTTTAAAATTTGATACTTATCAACTATGAAAATATATTTATTCATATGTTTCTTTTATTTTATGTACAAATTTCGTTGTCAAAGAACTTCAAGACCATCGCAATCAGCAAACAAGTGAAAGGCAAAAGTTGTATAAACATCGAAAGAAGTGTTATGATCATCCAAATAAATATCTGGGATTGATAATTGATGGTATGAACCAAAAGAAAACACTTCTTCCAAATTTTGTCTGCACGCCAAAAAAATTACAAGAGGAAAATTTCATTCAGTTTCACTTGGTTGGTTGTATGGTATTTAATGAGAAGATGTTTCCAAGAGTTTTCTTCACAACTCCAAATATTCACAATGATGCAAATCTGACCATAACTATAATCCATGATGTGGTTACTTATTGGTCTGGGATTCTTCCTGAAGTTTTGTATTTACAATTAGACAACACAAGTCGTGAGAACAAAAATCAAGTTCTTTTTGGGTATCTAAACATGCTCGTTGAATTGGGGATTTTAAAAAAGATAAAGGTTGGTTTCCTTCTTGTTGGGCATACTCATGATCATATTGATCAAATGTTCAGTCGTTTTTCAGTAACATTGAGGAGGAAAGGTGTTGGGAGCCTTCCATAATTAATTGAATGTATTAAGAAATCGTACATTCTAGAGCCTGTTTTTCATGTGTTGGAAGAAACTATTGACATGCGAAGGTTTATTTTTGGATCGCATGGTGAGGAGAAATGCATTGAACAACTTAACGACATTAGCTTCCAGCATCAATTTCGTATCAAAAAAATTGATGGGATAACACTTATATGGGGCAAGAAGTATTTAACTATTGAAGAATGGGGACCATCATCAGGTTTAGCATTTTTGAAGTTCATTCCAGAGCGTCCAATGTTTTCATCAAAGATATTGTTATTACAGTCAGTTTCCGAACTCCATAATGCACGAAGGCAGAAGAGAGACATAAATTATTTTGAATGTCTAGAGGAAATTAAAAGATGTATTAGAGATACATATGAATACTTCGATGTTGCTGATTCAGTTTGGTGGGAGTCTTTTTTCAGTTATCAAAGTGATATAATTTCAAGATCAGTAAATGGGGATACACTTTTGAAGACTCCTTTTTTTTTGCCACAAAATATGCCAAATGAACATGAACATCAGGAAACACACAATGTTGAACAACAACAGCCTCAAGCTATTATTAATTCCCCACAAGTAGAGGAAAGAGAAATCTATATTGGTTCTAGAAGATCATGTGCACAACGTGAAGCCATGGAAGACCTTTACAGGGGTTCTGTGCAGGATCTTAAGGAGGGTTGCATGATAGCAGTGTTAGCAGATGAATATCCACTTGGCTATCCATTCTGGATTGCCAAGGTTATAAAGGTCATTAATGAAAATGAAGAGATTACAACTGTTGATGTACATTGGTATGCTACAAGTACCCACCCTTTCAATGGTGTGTACAAGCCAGAGATGGTAGTGGAAAAAAGAATTGGCATAAAGAGAAAAAGAAAGGGCACAAATATAAATCATCGCCGCACAGACGTCTTAAAATTGGAGGATGTTGACATACTTGTGTATGACTTCAATTTGACAAAGAGAGGAACTCTTCGGTTGCAGACCATAAATATTTTGAAGAATTGGCTACCAGAACAATTACTGCTGAAATGGGACTCTGCAGAATGTAGACGTAGATCTACAATACTTTTGAACTCTGAAATGGTGGGCATGCATGTTGACTCAGATGGAGCACTAGTTGATGAAAGAGAAGAATATGGATCATCTTCATCTGCATCGAGCCATTCATCTGAAGATGTAGATTATGATGGTGTGCCAGAACCTATGACTGATTTTGAATAACTATCTAAGACACTTTTATGTAATTGATGTTTGCATGGTAGCTTGAAATAAAATTTTTGACTTCCATCTCATTTTTCATGAAGTTCTGAGACATTTCTATGTTTGTTGGATTATATGTTTTAATTATGAAGAATTCATTTATTTATAATATCGACAATGTAACAATGAATTACAAAAATAATTTATGTTATATTCAATGTACCAATGTTGATATTTTAATTATAAGTAAAATAGAAAATAGAAACTAATGGTGAATTTTTAGATTATGCAGTGATATTACCATGATATTATGTATTGTTACCATTTGGTATAAGATACTTTTAAAAGTTTTAATAATTATATGCGTCATTGAAACATAACACTTTGTTTTGATGCTTGATTTTTAGGTTTTGATTGAAATTATATTTAAATTTGTCTTATGCTAAGATTTGAAAAAAGATAAGTTTTTATCCTTTAAAATTAAAATTACTCTTACTTGTTTCTGTTCAATGATAATTTTTTCATTTACTTGTTCATTTTTAAAAATTGTTAAGTCTTATAATTTGTCCATAATTTCATTGTTCAAGTATGTTGAACACTTAAGATTGAAAAACTTTAGATTTACAACTTGTCATTAAGGTTTTTATGCGCTACCAAATTTTATCTTTAAGGTTATGGTTGATAATAATTACAATTTTAGGGTTGTTTAAAGTCAAGATATTTTATGTTTAACAACATGGATGAAAATTGTTTGAAATGATAAGCCCTTCAGACATGTATTTGTTTATCTTTAACATCATCTATCAAAAATGTTAGAAATTTACGATTTTAAAAAATGTTTTAATATGTTGTCTTTAATTCCATTGTTACAAGTGTCAAAATTATGACACAATTTTTTTTTTCGTTATTCCAACATCAACTGGTTTTTTTTTTAGGTTGTTTTTTCAATCCTTTTTTCAACAAACAATTTTGTTTTTAGCATAATTTTATAAAATGTTGAAAATTGACCTTCAAAAAAAACCAAGTGCGTTCTGGAAGACACACCTTTTTTTTGGGGGGTGTTTTTTCATGTTTTTTGAGACTTTTTGGGCTAGAGTTCCCGTTTTGAGGTCAGGTTAACTATTTAATCGGTAACAGTGTTTGCCTCCACTGTGCGGATCTACAAGCCGATCTCAAGCAGATCAGAGCCCAGCAAAATATCCTTGAAGCAAAGGTGAAAACAACGGTTAAATATTTTGATGAAAAGAATGAAGCTGATGTCAATGTCTTTCTCCACAGGGTCACCTCACTCCAAAAAAAAAGTTAATGCTCTCTCCAATCAATGCACACATGCTGAAGAGTCGATACAAATTCTCAAATACATGTTGGAAAAGCGCACTACTCCAAGCTCCAGCTCCAACAACTTGAGGAACATGGGCAATGAAGACAATCCTAAAGACTCCACAGCTCGTCATATCAGCCATATCAATCTTGATTAAGAATGTCTTTTAAATTCTCTCTTCTTCTTTTTTATTTTGTTCAAATTTATGCAATATCTATATTTCAACTTTTCACGAAAACTAGGAACAAAGGAAATGTAGCATTTTGCTATAGCTACTTCCCTCTCTGCTCTGCAAGCAGCCCATCTTGCAACTATGGAGTTTTTCCTCCACTTTTTGGAATACAAATTAGCAACCAATTATGTTAAAAAAAAAAAAAACAAGAGTATTAACATTAGAATGACCTCCTCATGATGACCTTCTCATACTAGATTTACCAAGTTATAATTTTCTTTCCAAAACTATACTAGATGTTGATCACTATTCTGTATAATCTACTGAGAAACTATTGATCCTTTATTCATTATAGAGTAAGTCAAATTATTCTTTAAGCATCATATGATCATAGAGAAAATTCACCATGCATATTATTGTACATATGAATCATATCCAAGAGAAGAGTTACTTCCAATATGCATTCCTATGTTTTCATACAATCATCTAACTACTTGTCCTTAAATGAGCCTTAATCTTAACCAACTGAATTTCTTCATCCTTCAAGAGTATTATTTCCATATTATATGGAATATATAATAACCTTGCCATAATTATGCTTCCAAGACCCTTCCAAAATTATGGTTCTTATAAGGTCTTGATGATATTTCTTAGCAAAATGACCACCTCTAATATAATGTTAGATAATGTTTGGATGAAAAATAGTGTTGAAATGTTCCTAATATTCTCATTCTTATAAACTATATGATTATTATCGAAGCAACTTAATTAAGTAGACTCTAATTATTCTACTATCACATGCTACTATCTATGACGTCATGCTTTTACAAGACACTTCTCAAGTAAACAACAATGTATGATATTCTAAATGAAGGAAAGATAAACTTTATAAATAACTCGATAGAGAGAATGCCTTCTTCAATATTAAATATCCTTGATGACTTCTCTCTTCGTCTTCTTCTTAGGTTCTCCCTTATCTTCAGTTGTGTGAACTTCATTTCTATCCTTTCTTTTGTTGTTCTGTTTGATTGGATGGCCCCTTTTAAAGTGCCCATATTCATTGCATCCAAAGCATTGAACCTTGGACATATCTTGCTTCTTCTTGGAGTTTCCAAACTTTCCCTTCTTCAGCTTCTTAGTTCTTGCAATAAAGGTTTGAGATTTTTCATTTGATTCAATGTCATCATTTTCCTTAATATGAGTATCTTCCAAGATGCATTGAGGCTAAAACTCATCAAAAGGAGTAGTATATTTCTTGGAGTAGATGCTAGTTTCAAACCTGCTCTATTATGGTGGCAAAAGCATTCAGTACACAGATGGTAATTTTAGAGTCATAGATTGTCTCCCCAAGCCCATGTGATTGAACTCTTATTTGTGAAATATTCATCAGATAGGCGGCCATGTCTTCATCCTTCAATTTCCTTATTATGTATAGTTGGTTTCTCAAGGAAATATTTTGACCTGGTGTTATTATAGAGTACAAATTTACTAGTTTGTCATGCATAGCCTTAGAAGTCTTCAAATAAACAACAAAGGGAACAAAATGATCCTTAATGTATTCAATAATGATCCTTTGTGCCCCCACTTCTCCTTTCTTTTATTTTTCTAACTCTTGAGTTTTTTATTTGATAGGTTCAACAACTTCACCAAGGACATATTCCATTACTTCATGTTTTGTAAGTGCTAAGTCAATCCTTTTCTTCCATGCTAGGAAATTTCTTGATCCAACGAAATTACTACTTTCCTTGCAAAAATAACCCATATGACCTATAGTTTCATACATAATGTAATAATATGATATTTACTTGTCAACCAAGAGTCTTATTTTCTTTGATGATGTCTTCAACTATCTTGATGCTTTCAAGATCCTCAAAGAGACTTCAACGATGTCCTAGAAATATGTTTTCTAGGATACCTTCAACAACAAATTTAAAGAGTGATGAATGATATCAATATTCATTGATGCTTCCTTCAAATATGCCTTCCAATGTGCCTTTAAATAGACCTTATTCCAAGGGAGAGATCAAAATACTTCTTGTAGTCTTCATTTTCTAGTCTTCTTTTGATTAGAGCTTCATGTAGTCTTCTTTCTTTCTTCAATAAGAGTTTGATATTCTTGCAAGTGATTCATCTTGGAAAAATTTTCTTTGTGTCCAGAAAAAGATATTTTCATTTTACTTTTCTTATTCACCTTAGCTCTAATAACATGTTGGAAAATTAAATATGGAAACTATTAATTTAGATTTTCCTTAACCTTAATAATTGTCTATGAACTTTATTTATCTTCTTGTGTTTTCTTTATTATATATTCTTCATCAAAAAATTATCAAGGGAAGAATAGTAACTAAAATGGACACAGAAACTAGGCTGCAAGCGAGGGAAAAACCCCTCCAAGGTGAAAATCCAAAAAATATCTTATCTTCCTATAGATTTTGCTTAAAATGAGAAAATCAAGATCCAAACCCTAGACCAAGTCCTCCTCCAAGTACCAATTCAACCCTTCAAGAAGACCTTCCAATATTATTAGATCAAAAAGGCTCATTCCTATTTCAGCCAACTTACAACTTCAACTTCGACCCTGCAATTTCTTCCCTATATTTGTTGTAAAAACCCTAATTCTGGCATGAGACAATTCTTCAAGGGTTCCTCCTTTGAGCAAGATAGTGTCCTAAAATTTTGACTAGGTTAAATCATAATATGTGACCTTCCAACAACTTGATTCATCAATATGATCTCCTACAATTCGAACCTGCAATTTTGGCTAGAAGAAACTCTAATTCTTCACATGTGTGAGAGAGATAGAGCCCAAAAACAAATATCCAAGACTTTTTCTTCCTTCCTTGATCTTCTCTCTAGCATTATTAGTCTTCTCATATTTAGATCAAAATTTTTCATGAGATATCGAACTTATGAGTGAGTGAGTGCCAAATGAGATCGAATCTGCTTCTATTTATACGCATTTGATGTGTCTAAGTACCTTTGTTTAGGCTGACTTGTAGCTACTAGAGGTAGACTTGTACTTTGTAGATTTCCAAGACTTTCTTGTTAGGTCCCTATAATACTAGTGTATACATATTTTATTTATGTGATGTAAAGGAGGTTTCCCCCTCGAAGAGGTTATTTATCAAGTCGTTGATCTATCTTTTCTTCTATTTTGTGAGCTAGTTGCATAAATTTTACAGACTCAAAATAAATTCTATTACAAGGCACATCTTGCCTAGAAGGGTATTATAATCATGATGTTGACTCTCTTGACTCATGAAAATAAATCCTATGGCCTAACAAACCCTAGAATCATGAATAACATGCTTTTACCTAGAAGATGATCAATAAGAAATATGAAACCCATGCTTTAAAATAATAACATGTCTTTCTTCTTTTGTTTGTTACATAAGATATACATATTGAAATGAGTAAAATAACAATTATGAAGACCAAAAAAAAGTTACATTTCTAATAGAGGGAGCCCATTTAATAAGAGAATCCATGCTAATACTCGAAGATCAATTAGATATGGCATTGAGCAAAATTAGAGCTTCGAGGCTCAATGATAATCTCATTGATTTTACAAAAGAAGAAATTAAATGGTGGTTAGTTACTTTTTTATATGATAATGAAGACCATCTAGTGACACTTGAATAGTCACACTCATAATTTTAAAGAAATAGAAGAGGAAATAGTTTACTCTCAATATAACAAGATATTACAGTTCTACTTATGTAAGAGTATATTAAATATTGGTTTAAAAGATTCTTAATAGAAATTGTTAATTCAGAATAACTCCCAAAGTTGGCTACATTAGGAAAATTTGAAACCTAAATATATGCTCAAGGACATGGATACAAAAAGAGAGAGATCATTCTCTCCACCATTCACTTGCAAATTTTGTGAGTGTATTTTATTTTGAAGTAATTTCCCTTATTTCATCATATTATTTGATCACCCAACTTTATTAATTGTTGTTCATTTGAAAAGACAAACCCCAATTGCACTTCTCTTTTTCCTTCTAGGTTATTATTACTATTTTGTTTTGTCCATTGGAGCCCCATCCATGTATGTTTATGATGAATGCATTTCATTTCATCATTTAAGTATTAGGAACATTGTGTTGCATGATATGCACACACTTCATTTGAGCTTGAACTATATTTATGACTCTCGCAAGGAGTTATTCCAGGAGTTCATAACAGTTGTGGTTTCAAGTCTTTTTATAAATTATGAGATCATGTGTGTGTTTCTACTATGCATCATATGATTTTAAATGAATGAAATCGTTTAAATTCCTTTGAAATTTTAAGCCATTGGCCTTATTTTCCATTTGTTGAGATTCAACAAGATGATGAGCTTAGTGAAAATTAAGCACCTTCACTAAGTGGGGCCCGTAGGCTAATTTTTAGGTGTATGTCTATTTTTAGACATGGTGAGCACATTCTATAAGTTACAGGATGCTATTTGTAGATGGTTGGTCAAATGTGGAAAATAGATGAAATTCTATTTTTAGAATATTAGGCGAAATTTATCTATAGATCGTCAATCTAAAAATAGATGCATGTCGATTATTATTAGCTCTTAATAATAATCCGACAATAAACATCAACTTATTCTCTTGGAGCACTTTATTTCAGTGAATGGATTTGGAAAATCAGTGGGCTGAAGGAATTACGCAATTCCTAGGGTTTATTGGTGGCTCATGCATGGAGGACCTAAAGTAGGAATTGGCTTTTGAAAAGTTAAGGACAATAGTTGGAAGAGCAGTCTTATGAGTTGAATAGTTTAACTCAAGCATGAGTTAAACTCAGCTTGAGCTAGTTGTATCCAGTCCAACTAATTTCCAACTAAAGATACACTAGTGAGAGTTAAGCAATTAATTAGTTAATTAAATTCAATAACTAATAACCCACTAACAACCGAACAGAAACACAACTACGTGCATGTCACTTCCAGATGGGGACCTGCAGAGATAGGCAGGCAAGAGATGGACTAATCCAAGCAGACTATAGTGGATTTTATCTAATGTGATCCCAATACTAATACTTGGAGTTTCCAATGAGGATTGTACAGTCAAGGCAATGCCAATTCGAATTCATTCAGGGGTCTTCTTCAGCAGGGATTACGCAGTGGAGGCAGGTTGTTAGGAGGCAATAAATTGGTGCGTGGAGATGCAAATTTCTGCATTACAGTGTGTAATGAGTCTACATTGTACTGAGAGCTTGATCTATTAAGATTTTTATGAGATTATTACATGATTCCATTGATATGCATTATATGATATTTGCAGTTTTTAGCTTTAAGCTTTCCCATTAAACAACTGTGTTATGTGTGATTGAATATATTCACATGTGTTTTCAAATGAGTTTTAAATTTTCGCAAGTATAATTAGTGGAAGGATTCTGTATTTTGCAAGAAGATAAATATTGTGAGATCAGGAGGATCCAGTAATACATCAGTATTAATAAATTTCTACATGGTATCAGAGAAGTATTGATTAATGGAGATTGCAATTGTGAATAATTGCTGAGTTTTGTGTTGGTGGACAATTCGAATTTGCTGCAGAAATTTCTTGGTGCGACAGTTGATTATTCATTGAAATGTCTTTCAATGGATTGCGATTGGAGTATGCCCTTGATGGTAGCTTGAATTATATAGCCTGGAAGGATAGGATGGAGGTGGTGCTTGAAGATAATCGGTTGAAGGATTTCATCGACAGTGATGTTCATAAGCCTACTTCTAGCGATGCTGCAGGACTTGACGCATGGCAAAAGAAGGTAGCAAAGACAAGAAGAATTCTATTGGAATGTGTGAAGGACCATATTTTGTCAAAACTTCACGGGAAAGCCACTCCATTTTCAATGTGGAAGGCTTTGACAGATCTTTTCCAAAGCAGCAGCGACCAGAGGAAGTTCGCACTAAAAGATAAGCTTAGAAAAATTACAATGGAGAAGGGCGACAGTATTCCAAAATATCTCACGAGGTTTGCCCACTATAGGGATGAACTGGGAAGTGTGGGGATTATAGTCAATGATGATGACTTGGTGAGCTTGGCTCTCCTTGGGCTTCCAAAGAGTTGGCATAGCTACGAAGACTCTGTCAATGGACGGGAGAAACTGCTGGGTTGGGAGCGACTTTGGTCAGATCTTGTGCAGGAGGAGATAAGGCGAAGTACCAGGGATGGCTCTTCATCGAAGAATGATGATGAATAGAATTGCGCTTTGGCTGCCAAAGCAAGGAAAGGAAAGGGGAATAAATCCCATCCAAAATCTGAGGCTAAAGGTAAGAAGTTGGATTTGTCCAAAGTGAAGTGTTTTCACTGTCACGAACATGGGCATCTCGCCACTAACTTCCCACAGAAAAAGAAGAACAAGAAGGTTGTTGGAGCTGCAACTGGAGAGGCCTTAGCCTCGCAATTTGAACTTGATTTCTCTTTGATCGCATTCTTGGTTTCAAGCTCAATGGGATCGGTGTGGTATCTTGATAGTGGTGTGTCTTTCCATATGACGGGAGACAAGGAGTTGTTTAGTGACTTGGAGGAGAAGAATCTTCAAATGCATATAGAGATGGGTGACGATGGCAGATACAGTGCGACCGGCATTGGAACCGTTACCTTTGAGAGGGAGTCAGGTAAACCATTTCTATTGAAAGATGTTATGCATGTCCCAGGTCTAAAGAAGAACTTGGTCTCGGCCACAATGTTGGAAGACAGAGGTTATACCATCGTTTTCAGCGAGGGAAAAGCTTTCCTGTGACATAAAACAACGGGTCAAACCAAGAGGATAGGGATTCGATTTAAGAATCTCTAAAAGCTGGAGGTATATGGTTGTACTGCAATGATGGGCAAAGTAGAAGAAGTGTTGAGTCGGGATGAGGGCGAATTATGGCACAGGAGATTGGGCCATCTTCACCATGGCGCCTTGAAGATTTTGCAGCAGATTTCTATTGTACTTCCCAAGGGCACTATTGCATATTCATATCAGTGCAAGGGATGTACTATGGGTAATTTTGTGAAGACCACCTTTCATGAGAAGGAGAACCATGCTTCGGTGATCCTGGAGAGAATTCACACAGATGTGTGTGGACCTCTCTCGGTTGCTTCAATAGTAAAACACAGGTATTATGTTATATTTGTTGATGACTATTCTCATAGATGTTGGATCTTATTCATGTAGAAGAAGAGCGAAACATTCTCAAAGTTTTGTGAGTTTAAAGCATTGGTGGAGAAGGATTCAGGGAAGCAAGTGAAAGCTCTACGGCGTGATAATGGTGGTGAATATATTTCAAACGAATTCAAAGTATTTTGTAGCAAAGAAGGAATTCGAAGAGAACTCATAACACCTCATAACCCACAGTAGAATGGGGTCACAGAGAGGAAGAACATAATGATCATGGGTGTTGCACGAGCTATGCTTGAGAGGGAGCTAGACTTGCATGCAGAGGAGGAACTACCTGTTCCGAAAGTTGAACCTCTAGATGTGGATCGGCCACAGGAGGATGTTCATGGAGTGGAGTCCACTCATGTAGAGCCAAAAATTAGAACTAGCAGAAAGCGTACCACAGAAGTTGAGAGACTGAAGCTTGATGCAGCAAAGAATGTAGGAATCCCTACATCATAATGCAGACAGAGACAATCACCTGACTGATTTACTGGATACATGTCTCTTATGGAAATTGTGTCATGACAGAGCCATCTTATTTTGAAGAAGCTACGTAGGATCCCACATGGGTAGATGCCATGGTGAGGAGTATGACTCCATTATTAGAAACAGTGCTTGGGAGATTGTTCCAAGGCTGGTGGGTAAATTAGTGGTAGATTCAAAATGGATCTACAAGGTAAAGCAAGCTATTGATGGGAGCGTCGAGAAGTATAAGGCAAGATTTATTGCCTGGGGCTTCTCAAGATCGAGGGGATTGATTATGAAGAAACATTTGCACCTATCGCACGGTATTCTTCCATAAGGACCATCCTTGCTCTCTCAGAGTAGATGGGTTGGCACATTCATCAGATGGATTTGAAGACTGTGTTCCTTAATGGGATCATTGAGGAAGAGGTGTACATTGAGCAGCCTAAAGGATTTGAGATCTTCAGCAGCGAGTCGCATGTGTACAGACTTAAAAGAGCGTTGCATGGGCTGAAGCAAGCACCACGTGCTTGGTACACACAGATCGACAGCTATTTCACTAGACTTGGCTTCACCAAGAGTGAGGAAGATGAAAACCTGTATCAAATTGTGGTGGAGGGTAAGCTTTTAATCATTGTTCTTTATGTTGATGATTTGATACTAACGAGTGATGAGAATTTGATACACTCATGCAAGGAAGATCTTGCAAAGGAGTTCAAGACGAAGGATTTGGGCCTCCTTCATTATTTCCTTGGATTGGAAATATGGCAGCGGGAAGGTGAACTGTTTGTGTCTCAAGGCAAGTATGCTCAGGAGATTCTTGGTAAGTTTCACATGGAGGACTGCAAGCCCATGGATACTCCTCTTCCAAGAAATTGGAGGAAAGAGGATGCTACATCAGCAAGGGTAGTGGATGCCACTGTTTATCGACATTTGGTGGGTTCACTCATGTATTTAGTTAATACAAGACCGGACATATGCTATGCAGTGAACCAGCTTTCACAAGCGATGGTTAAGCCTACCAAGATCTTTTGGAAGGCAGGCAAGCATGTCCTGAGGTATCTCAAGAGCACATCTGAGTATGGCTTATGGTACAGACAGACGGATGAGGTGAAGTTGCATGGTTTCACAGATGCAGATTTGGCAGGCAGCCCAACAGAAAGAAAGAGCACATCAAGAGGGGTTTTCAGTATTGGATCTATAGCAGTTTCTTAGTACAGTAGGAAACAAAGATCCGTGGCACTTGGTTCTGTGGAAGCAAAATACATGGCAGCAAGTCAAGCTACATGTGAGGCTATCTGGATGAGGAAGATCCTAGTCAATTTGTTCGGTTCACATTTTTTTTTGAAACCAACTCCAAAAAGAGAAGAAACAAGATATCAACGCCTTAGAAATAAGCCACTTCGAAGGGGCAACCTCCAATACATTACATGAATGAACAATTCTTGGATGATTCAAATTACAAAACCTCCTTTCTATATATAGGAGTCCATGGGGCCACAATGTAATCCACGTAATCTAACAATAATAATTTAAGGGCAATAATAATAACAATATGGGGGTTACATGGGTGTCAAATGAATAACAATAATGGGGTTACACTAACAAATAATAAGGGACTATACTAGTAAATAGACCAGCATGCCCTCCTTCAAAAAGTGTTGTCCTCAATGCTTACAGCTCCTCGGGGTGCTTCAGATAAAATTCTCATGTTGGTGGATGCAGAATCTCTTCGTGGGTTAAGCCACCCGATTTGATGAGATTCTCCAAATTGACTGATTCCGTAGCTATCGTATCAAGTTCTTGTTTCGTGATCATTTGGAAGTTCCAACATGATTCTTCCTTCCTCACTAAGTTCTAGAAATATTGCCTGAACTAATCGGAATATTTTCACCTATAACCTTATTTAAGTAGAAACATGGAAAATTGATGTACACTCTGTGAAGAAGAAACAGGAAGCTCCAATTTGTATGCCATAGTACCAATATTTTGCAACACCTTGTAAGGACCATAGTACTTTGGTGATAATTTATTATCCTTCTTAGCTTGCTTGAGGGAAATTTGTTTGTATGGCTGTAGCCGTAAAAATACCTAATCTCCTACATCAAAACTTCTCTCACTGCGATGTTGATCTGCCTGTTGTTTCATTCGATTTTGTGCCAAATTCAGGTTATCCTTTAAGAGTTGGAGAACTTCTTGTTGATGCTCTATGTGATCTTCCACTGCTTGAACCTTCGAATTTTCTCTTAAAGATGATGTGATGGATGGTGGATGATATCCATAAAGTGCCATAAATGGGGTCATTTTTGCTACAGTATGGAAGGAAGTGTTATACCACCATTCAGCTAGAGGTAACCACTTGACCCATTGTGTTTGTTTATCAGATACAAAAAAACGAAGATATCCTTCCAACTATTTATTTACTATCTCAGTTTTACCATCGAATTGAGGATGATAAGATGAGCTATGAGCTAATTGAGTACCCAAACAAGAAAATAACTCTGTCCAAAAATTTCCAGTAAAAATGGGATCTCTATCGCTCACAATAACCCTTGGGTTTCCATGCAACTTTTGAATTGTGTCCATAAATGTAGTAGCAACTGTACTTGCTTTAAATGGATGATATAATGCACAAAAGTGTGCATAATTGGTAAGTCTATCAACTACCACCATGATGACACTCTTTCCTTTGATCTTAGGTAAACCAGTGATAAAATCCATTGAAATCTCCTCCTAACGTTGACTTGGAATGGATAAAGGTTGTAGAAGACCCAGGGTCTTAATTGTCTCAACTTTATTCTGCTGGCAAACCAAACATTCTGCCACAAAATTTTGAATATCAGATTTAAAGCCATCCCAAAAAAATTCTTTCTTCACCCTATGGTAAGTTTTTAAAAATCCTGAGTGTCCTCCTAAAGGAGAAGTGTGCAATTCCAGAAGAATCTTTTGTTTTAGTTGGGAATTCTTACAAAGATATAAGTGATCTTTATACCATAAGGAATCATTTTTCCAACTAAATGTATCAGATGTACTAGGATCTTGCTGCAACTTTTGAATGAGTTTCCACACTTCTTCGTCCTTCTTCCATTCATCTCTTGCTTTGGTTATCCAATCTGGTTGGATAATAGAAATGGTACAAGGCAATGCTTCCACCTCTTCATTCTTTCTTGAGAGTGCATCTGCAACAACATTTAGCTTCCCTTTTTTTTATATTATTTAAAATTCATAACCCAACATCTTTGTGACCCATTTTTGCTGCTCTTCTGAAGATAGTCTTTGTTCCAAAAAGTGTTTAAGACTATCATGATTAGTTTTTATCTTGAAGTGTCTTCCCATTAGGTAAGTTCTCCATTTCTTTAGTGCATGCAGTATTGCTAACATTTCCTTCTCATAAATAGGTTTCTGTAAATACTTTCCTTTGATTGGACGACTTTCAAAAGCAATGGGTCTTCCTCCCTGCATTAAAACTGCACCAATTCCATTTCCTGAGGCATCACATTCCACAATAAAGGTTTTTGTGAAGTCTGGCGTAGCTAAGACCGGTGCTAGGCACATTGCATCTTTAAGATGTTCAAAGGCCTTAGTTGCTTCAGGAGTCCATGAAAATGCATCTTTCTTCAATAATGTTGTTAGAGGTGCTGCTATTCTCCCATAATTCTTAACAAACTTGCGATAATACCCTGTTAACCTGAGAAATCCTCGCAACTAATTTATGGTTGTGGGGACTTTCCATTCCTTAATGGATTTAATTTTGTTAGGGTCTACCTTAACACCCTCGTGAGATACAATATGACCCAGATATTTCACCTCTTGTACTCCAAAGAAACATTTGGATGTTTTTGCATATAATTGTTTCTCCTGCAATAGTTTGAGCACCCTGTCAACATGTTCAACATGATCCTTCCAAGACCTGCTGGAGATTAGTATATCATCAAAAAATACTAGCACAAATTTTCTAAGGAAGGGTTTGAAAATGGAATTCATCAACCCTTGAAATGTAGAAGGTGCATTGGTAAGGCCAAAAGTCATGACCAAAAATTCATAATGACCCTCGTGAGTTTGAAATGTTGTTTTCGGAATATCTTCAGTCTTCATTCTAATTTGATGATACCCTGAATGAAGATCCAATTTGGTAAAATAAATTGCTCCATGTAATTCATCCAATAATTCATCAATCACAGGAATGGGAAATTTATCTTTAATGGTGAGCTTATTGAGCTCCCTATAATCCAAACACATTCGCCATGATCCATCCTCCTTGTGTACCAATACTACAGGAGCAGAGAAAGAACTTTGACTAGGTTGAATTATACCCGCCTCTAACATTTCTGCAATCATACGCCCAATTTCACTCTTTTAGACATAAGGATATCTATAAGGCCTGATGTTTGGAGGAACACTTCCTGGAATCTGTAATATTCCCAATTTTTGCAGCTAATGGGAATATTGCATTTTAATTTCATTTTGCTTAACTCATGAATAAAAGTGTAAAGGAGGAACTCTAAAACTCCAAATCAGCAAAATAAATCAATTCCCAATGTGAACATGGAAAAATCTGGGCCATTTCAATAAAATACACTTAAGTATGAAAAGGAATGAAGAAGGTTGACTAGGTCAACAGGACCAAATCACAATAGTGTCTAGATGCATTGAACCTCCTAATTGATCAGCGCAGTTTTAGATGGAGACCCTTCATGTGAAAAGGGTTAACTCATTGGAGGTTGTTTAGGGTTTTCCAAACCCTAATGTTATAAAAGAAATAGGAAGGCCACAAGGAAAGGTTGTTGAATATAATTTGATTTCGAGATTGCATAGGCAATTCAAAATCTCTGGCTGTTTAGCTAGAGAGAGGAATTTCCTGTTTAGGAATTCCTCCTCCTTCATTGAGGAGCTCTTGAAGGAGTATGTTCTGAAATGCCTCACATCTAGGCTTGAGGCCAAGCTTCCTCCATCAAGACAGTGTTATTTTTGCAGTAGAATAATACTTTGTTGCTGGGTGTTGTAGTGAGGGGTTTTCAACACCACTTCCAGATCTAGTTTTGCAGAAAAGGGAACATTCCTTTCTCTGGAAGATTAGTAAGGAAGAATTGAGCTTCAGTTTCAGATCTTGGCTTTAGGCCAAAGGATCTTCCATCATCATCTATGCAGTATACTTCAGAAACTGTGTTATTTTTCCAATGCATTGCTGCAGCAGGGTTTCTACCCTAGTTTGGTGCTCATTTCCTTGAGGAAGGGCCATCCCTTCATCCAGAAAGTTTGTATTTCAGTCTTATTCTGAAATTTTGTACATTTCAGCTCATGTACTCAGAGTTTCAGTGATTCTGCATTTTCCAGATCCATATTCTGCAAATATGATACTTTTATTTTGTTCTTTCATGAAATCCCCTTGTCGGGTGATCTTTTGATGTATAAAAGGAGCTGAATCTCCATTTTTCTTCATGCTTAGTGATAATAAACTTCAGATATGATGTTTCAAACATATTTTTTCTAATTTATTTAGAAATTACGCTCTGCATGCTTCAGCCATTTTCTGCATACTCAAAGTCATGTGAAATCAACATTTTTAAGCATATATGGGGATGGAGGAACTGTTTAACATAGCTAGAATATTTTTTTTAAGCTGAAATTTGGAGGATAGGTCCCTCATGACCCAATATGAAATAACCTCCCAGAATTTCCCTTAAATTTATGCATATTTCTGAATATACTCACTTTAGGGCCAAAATCATCACTTTTCCCCACCTTTTTGCCCATAAAACACTGTATAACGTTGCTTTTGCATATCTAACTGAAGGTTAAGTGTTTTTACATTTGTATCAAAAATATTTTTGTATCTCCACATTGGTAATAACTCAGATTATTCCCAATCTGTAGCTGTTCTTGAAAAAGGGATATTACAGTGGTATCGAAGCGTGATCTTTGGCTCAGCCTGTGGCTTCAAGCCAAAGTTCTGAATCCATGAAGAAGGAATATTTCAATATCTATAGATGGAGTCTACAGATGGCCAGGTAGCCTTTGGATCTCATCCTTTTCTCAAAGGTGACATATCCAGTAAATGCCCCTGCAGACAATCTCTGGAATAGAATCTTGATACTCCTGAAGAGGGGAATTTACAGCAGTATCAGAGAAGAGAAGAAACAGAGATCATAATGATGGAGAGGATGATTTTACTCTCATCAGTGTTCATATCTAAGAAGAGCCTCTACAAAGAGGTAGATCAGAAGAGAGAAAGAAGATGCACCGAGATTCCTAGAGGGTTTCGAGGAGAAGCAAGCTGCAGTGAGACCTGCATAAGGTTTCAAGAAGAAGAAGGAAGCCCTAGAACTTCCTATCAGTAGATAAGAAGACCAAATAATCCTAGATCTCCTCATAGATCTACTATGCTCACTTTCTTTGAAGAAGGTGAGAGGTATAGCAAGGAAGGAGATAGATGCAAAGAAACTCCTAAAGGGTTTCAAGGTGAAGAGGAAGATACCAGCGTTGGTATGCTTGAAGAAATGAGGCCATCATTCTTTCCAGCAGTCGGAGGCATCATTGATCTGGGTGGAGGAAATCTTTTGTTCTTTCAAGAGGTTCCCACATATCAATTGATCCAAGGTATGCATGAAATTTCAGCTCATATTGTTTCAAGATTAATGCATATCCAAGGATTAAATCAAAATGTTGATTTGAAGAAAGGACATGTCACAGCGTAGAGGACCCATGATCTAATCAAGGATGATACTGGAAACTATCCCTATGCATCATTTTTGAGATTCAATCTCTTGGGTTGAGATGTAGGGTCTCAAGAAAGGAGGTTAGTACTATCCTATGTTCAATGGCTGATTATGAGATCAGTAATGAAACTTGCTTTGAGACAATACATGCATTACTTTGCAGATCTACAACGCTGTCACTTAGTGACTGTGACAAAGAGACTTCAGCTCTCTTGGAGCATTCTAGAGGCAGCTTCAACCTTGAATCGGCGGAGAAGAAGAAGATGAAGAGTAGACATCTTGAGATGAGAAGCATTTTCTCCCCTCTAGATGACACTCTCTCAATGAGCATGCTACAGCTCAAAGAGAGACTTCTACTTACTGCATATTCAAAGCCTCACTAGTTTTGGAAGGCCATAGATGGAAGAAAGGTCTCTCTAAGAGATCTCAACAGAGATGCATTTCAATATTTCATGAGATGAAAGGTTCTTCATTGGTTCAAATGAGATGGTATTCTACAAAGGGAGGATGCCATGATTATGCAGCACATCACTCATCTTCCATATTGGAGTGAGTCGATGAGGATGATGAGCAAGAGATCACATGATCACTTACAGACATACATGGACCAGCAAGCTTGGTTATGCTGGTTTCCCTTGGGAAACTCTTTTCACTCTCCTAAGGCTCCTATTTCTCTGATCTATGCCTTGAAGAATGGTCATGAAATGAATAAGGAGGCATGGCAACGCTGGTTGCTTTGGGGTAAACATGATCACTACCCAAAGATTCTCATTCTTTCATCTCATGCTTTATGCATCATTAATAGAGTATATGAAAAGCAAGCATGGTTGATGTGGTTGTTAAAAGGAGAGTTTTGACATCACATGTTAAATCTCATGTCCATGTATTCACCCATGTTTGAAATATGTCTCATTTATCCACATGTATTTCTATTGGAGGGATGTTTCATAGATGAACTTTATCTTGGGAGGAGGAATGACTCCCACATGATGTGGTATGAGGGAGCTTACTTCTACTATGTTGATGAGACATTTCACATGTCGATAATTGTATTATTTCTCCATGATCCACATGTTGATATGGCAAGAGGGCTGCAAAATTCCTTGTTGCTATGGCTGCTCTTGGGCGAGTATGGTTACTACCCAATAGCACATCATTTTCTGAATCATGCCTTGGATTACAATGATATGTTGCAACAAGAGAAGGCATGTATACTTTTGTTTCACTTGAGAGAGTATGGCCACCACATGACATCTCCTATGTCTATGTGTTTTGCATTGTGTAAAATTTGGCATATTGATCTCATGGTGTGCATTGATGATGATACTTTGTATTGGGTTGATGTCACATATCATATGTCCATTAGTATGGTTTGGTTTCATGATGCACATGAGGAGGAGAGAAAGCAACAATACCTCTTGTTGCTTTGGTTGCTTTTAAATGAGTATGGTGACCACCCCATAGCTCATAATTTTCTGACTCATGCCTTATGTATCAAAGATAAATTGCAGCAAAGGAAGGCATGTACATCATCTTTTGGGAAGCTTGGCTTCTCTATCTTACATGGAGGAGATGGAGGATGGCAACAAATTGCATTGGTCCGGTGGTTATTATTAGGAGAATATGGTTTGAAATCTTTGTCCACCCATGTTGCTCCTTCACTTCTTCTTTTGCATAACGCTGGAATGATGGAGTTTGGATCCAACAAGGCCAACAGGGCTAAGAATGAAAGCATAACAATGCCTAATCAAGTTCATAAAACATGGATGGAGAAATGTTCTTGCATGATGAACCTTTTCCTTTATGGAAGGAGCTACTTTATTGTATGTCTCTCATGTGTTTATGATGGTGTTGGACATCATGTAATTGTCATTTTTGTACTTCATGATAAGAAGAGGACCTCTAACCTTACAGTTGGAAGTCATCTCATGCATTTGTGGAAGACAGCTTTGGAACCAAACATACATGACCTATTGCAGCAAATGGAGGAAGCCTTCCTTATGTGGATGTCACTTGGAGGGGAGTAGATGATTTGCATCTACAATAAGAGTTGCTTGAGAGCAAGCAACATTTTGCCGGGGGAGACTGTAATATTCCCAATTTTTGCAGCTAATGGGAATATTGCATTTTAAATTCAGTTTCCTTAACTCATGAATAAAAGTGTAAAGGAGGAACTCTAAAACTCCTAATCAGCAAAATAAATCAATGCCCAATGTGAACATGGACAAATCTGGGCCATTTCAATAAAATACACTTAGGTGCGAAAAGGAATGAAGAAGGTTGACTCGGTCAACAGGACCAAATCTCAGTAGTGTCCAGATACATTGAACCTCCTCATTGATCAGCGCAGTTTTAGATGGAGACCCTCCATGTGAAAAGGGTTAACTCATTGGAGGTGGTTTAGGGTTTTCCAAACCCTAATGTTATAAAAGAAAGAGGAAGGCCTCAAGAAAAGGTTGTTGAAGATATTTTGATTTTGGGATTGCTTGGGCAACTCAAACTCTCTTGGTTGTTTAGCTAGAGAGAGGAATTTCCTGTTTAGGAATTCCTCCTCCTTCATTGAGGAGATCTTGAAGGAGTATGTTTTGAAATGCCTCACATCTAGGATTGAGGCCAAGCTTCCTCCTCCATCACAGCATTATTGCTGCAGCAGCATAATTCTGTGTTTCAGGGTGTTGCAGTGAGGGTTTTCAACACCACTTCCAGATCTAGTTTTGCAGGAAAGGGAGCATTCCTTTCTCTGGAATATTAGTGAGGAAGAATTGAGCTTCATTTTCATATCTTGGCATCAGACCAAAGGACCTTCCAACATCAACTGCGCAGTATACTTCAGAAACTGTGTTATTTTCCAGTGCATTGCTACAGCAAGGTTTCTACCCTAGTTTGGTGCTCATTTCCTTGAGGAAGGCCATCCCTTCTTCCGAAAAGTTTGTATTTCAGTCCTCTTATATAATTTTGCACATTTCAGCTCATATACTTAGAGTTTTAGTGATTCTGCATTTTTCAGATCCATATTCTGCAGATCTAACACTTGTACTTGTTCTTTCATGAAATCTGGTTGCCGGGTGATCTATTTTATGTATAAAAGGTGTTGAATCTCTATTTTTCTTCATTATATGTTATAATAAACTTCATATTTGATGTTTTAGACATACTTTGTCTAATTTCTTCAGAAATTACGCTTTTCATGCTTTAGCCATTTTCTAAATACTCAAAGACATGGGAAATCAGCATTTTTAAGCATATCCGGGGATGGAGGAACTGTTTAACATAGATAGAATGCTTTTTTAAGCTTAAATTCGTACCATAGGTCCCTAATGACCTAATATAAAATAACCTCCTGGAATTTCCCTTAATTTTATGTATATTTCTGAATACACCTATTTTAGGGTCAAAATCATTGCTTTTCCCCACTTTTTGGATCCTAAATCCAGATCTAAGTTGTTGTTGTACTTGAAATATGTTTTTGAGTGTCTATCAAAACATTTTATGCATTGATAGCTCTCTTCACTTTCAGTAGGGTGTTTCACTTTGCTACAGACCCTCATTGGGCCTTCTCTTGAAGATAACTAGGTGTGGGAGATCTGTTTAACCCACCTAGTCTTATTTGTTTATGTTGAAATCTTGGATTTAGTTTTTTTATTGAATGATATAAAGGATCCAAGAGTCATTTTCTTGTTCCATTGCATATTTTCCTGAAAATTCATTTTTCAAGGCATGATTTATGAGCAACAAAAGGAAGACAGACCGAAATGAATAGCATGATCATGATCATGAATAGGTGGGAGTCCTTTGGAGTTTCAAAACCTGGAATGATTGTCCAATACTTTTGGAGATCTACGTAAAATAGATGATTTTGATGTTGGAACTTCGGTGATCATAACTGTGCAAGTATGCCTCATCGTTCTTTTAGTAGTTTTCTACTTTCATGACATTAGAGCTTTTATTATCTTCTTTCTCGCCTTCCTAGAAACCCTGGTTAATTTGAATTTCCTTTCCTTCGAAAAAAAATTTCAAGAAAATTTCTTGAAAATTAAAAGCTACCGTCCCCAAAGATTGTAACCATTGTACTCCTAGTACAACATCAACACCTCCCATAGGAATGGAAAGCATTTGACTAGTCAATACATATTCCCCCATGGTTAGCTTGATATTATGGCATTTTCCAGAGCAATTTATAGTTCCTCCATTTGCAACCATCACTTGACATTCTGGTGCTAGGTATAGGAAAAAATTTAATTCCTTGGCTACCTTACAATGAATAAAATTATGGGTGCTACCTGAATCAATCAACACTATTACCTTTTTCTTCTTGATATGTCCTTCTATCTTGAGAGTTTGAGGAGTGGTAATTCCTGCCAGTGCATTACACGATATGGTCAGATTCATTTCTTCCTCTTCTAGGGCTGGTTCCTTGTGTATATCCTCTTCTTGTTCATTTTCTTCTTCCTCTTCACAATCTATGTAAAATAATTTCTTCTCAGCACACTTATGACCTTTAGTGTATTTGCTATCACAACTATAGCAAAGCCCTTTTGCTCTTTTTTCTTCCAATTTTGTGGTGTCAACCTTGTAGGTTGTGGAAATCTAGATGTAGAAACACTTCCTTCTTTATAGAATTGAGTGGTAGGCTTCCTTGTCGCCATAATTTTACATTCAACTTTTCTTGCCAACCTGAATGCCTTCTCCAATGAATCAGGTTCCAAAATGCAAACTTCATGTTGGATGTTATCCTTTAAAGTGCCTATGAAGAGATCAATCATGTGTTCCTCTGGAATATCAGCTACCCTTATATTCAATTTTTGGAAGTCCTCAATGTGCTCCCCCACTAAGCCCCTTTGTTTGAGATTTATCAATTGGCTAAAGAAGGTGTTGCTCTTTGTATCCTCATAATGTGCTATCATTTCCTCCGTAAAAATTGACCAAGTGACAATTTTTTAATGGGAGCAAAGCCATCGATACCATACAAATGTATTTTGTTCTAAATGTAAAGTTGCAATGTGTACCTTTTGTGTGTTTTGCACATTATGGAGATCAAAATATTGCTCCATCTGTAGTATCCATGTTACAGGATCCTTTCCATCAAACTTCCTCATATCCATTTTTGGAATATGGTGGTTCTTCCCGCTAACATTAGAGTTTATGAAATCACGATTAACATTTATTTTGTTCTCATCATGAGTTTCCTCTACTATCTTTTCACCATTAGGAAACATTTCTTGTATCAACTTTGTCAAACCTTCCATGTCTGCTTTTAGATCATTCTTCATGTTTTTCATTTTAGATTCCATGCCAGCTTCCATGCCATCTATCTTAGATTCCATGTCATTCTTCAAAGCATCCATCTTAGATTCCATGCCTTTCTTCAAACCATCCATCTTAGTTTCCATGCCTTTCTTCAAAACTTCCATGTCATTTTTGGTTGCTCTTTGCGAGAGAGAAATTTGTTGCACTTGCTCTTGTAATTTTGATATGTCATGTTTCCATTCTTCATCTACATGAGTCATACTAGAGATTCCTAAAGGCTTAATGGGTGTCAAATTCTCTTTACGGGCCATTTTAGAATCCAATATTGATATCTATTCTACAATATGCCCTTGGAATCAATTCAACTTGATTCTTCAAACAAGACTTATGCAATTCAGAAAAAAAAAATACACACCTTTTACTTTCTTTTGAGGAGATCGATATTGAAATTGAATTATATCTAAAATTCACCCCTGTAGTAGCCCTCTGAAGCTTCTTTCAAATGCCATAGGTTTGATCTGATTTGGATTCTTCAACGCAAAGTTATGTCCAATCTCCCACAATGACCCAATTTTGGACTAGTTCAGTAGAGAAAACTTGTACGACTTGCCACGTGTCATTGTTTTCTCCTTTGGATCTGAAATTGATAGAACAAAAACTACAATCTGTGTGCTTGCAGAAAATTTTTACAGCATTCCAATCCGATGGTCAGAGAGAGAGCTATGAAGATTTTCCCACGATCACCTCTTTGAGATGAAATTCAGAAGCCTCAAAAAGCCCTAACTTCCACTGATCATATCTCCAAAAATATTGCGAACCAATATCTGAAATTTTTTGACGATGGTCCTCCAGATTGTGGCTTCACACTCTAAAAATTTCATCATTTTAACCTTCGTATAAAAAAAATTATTACGAAAATACCACGATGACCTGTTTAGGCTAAATTTAGGAGCCTGCAAAATTACTTAACTTTCACAAATCATATCTCCTAAAATATTGTGAACAAATCTCTTAAATGTTTTGACGATGTTCCTCAGGATTTTGGCTTCGTACTCTAGAAATTTCAGATTTTGAACCTTTGTATAAAAAACTTTATAGTGAAAATGCCACGCTGACCTGTTTGGAGAACCGAAACCCTAGAATCTCAAATCTCTGATACCAAATGTTGTGAAACCAGCTCCAAAAAGAGAAGAAAAAAGATATCAATGCCTTAGAAATAAGCCACTTCGAGGGGGAAACCTCCAATACATTACATGAATGAACAATTCTTGGATGATTCAAATTACAAAACCTCCTTTTTATATATAGGAGTCCATGGGGCCACAATGTAATCCTAGCCGACCTAACAATAATAATTTAAGGGCACAATAATAACAATTGGGGGGTTACAAGGGTACAATAATAACAATAAGGGGGTTATACTAACAACAATAAGGGACTATACTAGTAATATAGGGACCTAACACATTTAGATCCTACAGTGATACATTGTGATAATCAGAGTTGCATTAAACTCTCAATTAATCATGTATTTCATGATAGATCTAAACATATTTATATCCGGTATCATCATATCAGAGATTGTGTGCAGCGGAAGATCATGTTGCTTCAATACGTTCATATGGAAGATTAGGATGCAGACATTCTGACGAAGGCGCTTGGCAGGAGAAAATTCAAATACCATAGAGGCAGGATCGGGGTGAAGGATAATCCCTATCTTGTTGATAGGGAGTGTTGAGATTCAACAAGATGACGAGCTTAGTGAAAATTAAGAACCTTCACTAAGTGGGGCCCACAGGCTATTTTTAGGTTTATGTCTATTTTTAGACAAGGTGAGCATATTCTACAAGTTGCAGGATGTTATTTGTAGATGGTTGGTCAAATGTGGCAAATAGATGAAATTATATTTTTAGAATATTGGGTGAAGTCTATCTATAGATCGTTAATCTAAAAATAGATACATGTCAATTATTATTAGCTCTTAATAATAATATGACAATAAACATCAACTTATTCTCTTGGAGCACTTTATTTCAATGAACAGATTTGGAAAATCAGTGGGCTGAAGGAATTACACAATTCATAGGGTTTATTGGTGGCTCATGCATGGAGGACTTAGTTAGAACTGAAGTGGCAAAGTTATGACAGAGTTGGAAGAGTAGTTTATGGAGTTGTTATTTAGTTTAACTCAGTTAAGTGAGTTAAACTCAGTTGAGCTAGTTGTATCTAGTCTAACTGAAAGATACACTAGTGAGAGTTAAGTGAATTAATTATTTAATTAATTCACAACTAATAACGCACTAACAACTGAACAGAAACAACAGTTAACTACAGTGCATGTCAGTTCCAGTGGAGACCCAGTGGAGAGATAGGTGAAAGGGTGAGATGGACTTTCCGTTGTGACTATAGTGATGCATTCAATGCATCTGACACACATTGGAGTTTCCAATGATGATTGTGCAGTCAAGGCAAGGCCAATTCGAATTCATTCAGGGGTCTTCTTCAGCAGGGATTGCACAATGGAGGCAGGCTGTTAGGAGGCAAGAAATTGGTGCTTGGAGATGCAAATTTCTGCATGATAGTGTGTAATGAATCTACATTGTACTAAGAGCTTGATGTACTAAGCTTTGTATGAGATTACTACATGATTCCATTGATATACATAACATGATAGTTGGTGTTTTTAGCTTTAAGCTTTCCCTTTAAACAACTATGTTATGTGCGATTGAATATATTCAAATGTGTTTGCAATTGAGTTTTAAATTTCCGCAAGTATAATTAGTGGAAGGATTATGTATTTTGCAAGAAGATAAATATTGTGAGATCAGGAGGATCTGATAATACATCAGTATTAATAAATTCCTACACCCTTCTATGAATATTGCTTCAAACTTGTTTTCCTCATCATGTGAATGGGTGGATGTGATGGGTGTTGATTTTTCCATGAAACTCAAGTATCTAGTTTGAGTCTTAAATATTGAACAAAAACACACTCAAATGCCACAATACTTCTACTTTTCACAACATAATAACAAACATCAGTGAATCAGCTAGTGCACATGAAAGTTTTAAAAATTTTAACCCACAAAATGTTATATTACAAACTATAATACAATAGTATTAGGGATCCCATACGAGGGATCATGTCCCTTACATACAACCTTGATATAAGGACATAACTAAGGCTTCGTGTCAAAAACTATGACCACCAATATACCCTGAACAAAGTACAATTTACCTACTTTCTAATAGTGTGCACTATAGCCCTTTCAATCCATGTACTTTGAACAAATTTGGTAGGTTATCTTGCCTCCCAATCTGTTGATCATTGCAACTACATATTCAACTATCTAACTTGCCATTTTCAATGATCAAAACTCAGTTTTTTTCACTAAAATTTGGCCCACTGATCTTCCCACTAGCAGCCTTATTGATCCATTAAGAATTATTATCATTAGGTATTTTAAAATTTCCCTCTTTTCAACCATATGGATCATTTCATCAGCTGAACTAGGGATCCCATCAATTTGCCCCATAACAATCCATGGCTCCTTTCATGAACATTGTACTTAAGGTATTCTACCTACCCACTTGTCAACATCCTTCCTGATCCTAAATATTGCTCCTAGGGAACACAAGATATAGCCCTCTTGGATGCCCTTTCTTCCTTCAATGTTCAACCCTTAGGGCTTCTAAAATTTCCCACTTATAATCCTCTCGTTGACTAAACTAGGGGAACTAGTATGTAGCCTTCTTATCAATCCTCTAACTCCACCTATCTCACTGAACTAGGGCTTGTCCACGTTTCTTCCTAATAATGATTTGACTCCTCCAAATTCATTTTACTTGAGCACCATCCTATCTTTTGTTCAAACCTATGAACAAAACTCATCACCAACACTTTCTCTCTTCTCTTCAAGGTTTCCTCTACACATATTTACACTACTAATCTATGTTCAACTAGGTGACATAATTCATCCCTCTTTCACACTCTACACAAATCTTCAAGTCTGCATCACTAATCACAAATGCTCCCCACACTAGGATTCCATCTTATAAGGGTTGTGGATCACTGTTGATGCACAACATTTAGGTACTTTAGGGATATAAATTGTGTGGTAGGCCTTGCACATAAGAACTAGCCCTAAATAAGGCACAAAATACTATCCAAGATCCTCTTGGACAAACCTTACTTTCTCATCCACTTTAACTCTCATCTAATCTAGAATCTACGTTATGGTGGCCCTCATTCCATATTGTACAGGACCCTCCTCTAATTCCCAGAACTCGCACTCCTATTATTTCATTTTGGCCACCCTAATCTCAGATCAAAACCACAAAGATATGCATATATATTTGCAGCCTTATCACAAGGTTATGGGTTTCTTTCTAAGGTTCTTTACCCTTCCTTTCAGAACAAAATTGAGTGTACATATAAGAGACTTTTAGGAAGATACACTAGGGTTGTAGCTTCATGGATATGACCCTAACTAGGACCCGATATTTTCATAGAAGGAGGCCTCCTTTTCATGCACATGTTTTCCTTCTTTGAGGGTGGAGTGTCATAGAGAACCTTCTCCACAAATCTAAGAAACTTCGACCTCCTTTCAAGACTTGGATAAACCTCCCATCCTCCCACTCATCCCCCTTTAGGTATTTGTGGCTCCTAAGGTACTTGAACCTCATTCTAAGGCATAATCACATGAGACAGTCCATCTAGGATGTGATCAAATGAGGCTCAACACTTCCTTCTTATAATATTATATGAGGGTAGCCGTTAGGACTCAAAGGTTGCCTCATAAAGTCTAACTGAATTTATTTTTCCATCATGAACCCCAACTAACTTAGAAAAAATTATTTTTTTCATTTTATATTTGCCACCATATTATTTCCTTAGGTCACCCTTGGTCCTTTAAAGTTTCCCACTTGCAAACAATGTAATATTCGTAATTTTCCAACAGTTTATTGGAATATTAGAGTTCTTACTTTTCTTAATTAGTTAAGTAAATAAAAGGGTGGAGGGACCGATAAACCCCATAGATTAATAAAACCCAATTTTTTGTGTGAATGTGGATTAATTAGATAATAGATCAGCATTATGGAGTATTGGAGCAGCTTAATAATGAAGAAGGAGTGGAAGGCATAGAGCATTAATGATGAGTACGATGGAGATAGTGGAGGAATAAAAGTAAGATCATAGAGCATTAATGATACAATGATGGAGGAAGTGGTGCAGTAAATGCACACATGATGGAGGGAGTGGAGATTAAATGCAGAGACGATGGAGATAATGGAGAGACAATGCAGTATTCATGGAGCCTAGTGGCCACATTTGCAGCGCAGTTATGAGGTGGGCCAAGGCTATGGAAGGCTCACAACCATATAAGGAAGATGAGGTTAGCAAAGAAAATCAGTTTGGAATTTGATATTGTATTGTTGTTTGACATTCTTTTCAAGCTTCAATTGTTTAGCTAAGTTTGTTGTGCTGTTTAGCACACGGGTGTTCCTGAGCGGGAATCCCACCCTTACCCATGTGGGACTTCGAGTGCCTACTCTGAGAAGGTTATTTTGAGCAATTATTCATCATCTGGCATTAGTGCCACATTTAGCCCATCCCTTCTGCATATACAGCTTCAGGAATTATGCATTCCTATCTTAGGGTTTGAGAGGAGGAAGGTAGTTCTTAGCATTTCAGCTAAGAAACCGGTGGAGGGTTCATCCTTTCATTTCATGCTTCCATTTCAATCTTCTAGGAGAAGCATTATGATATTCAGCATTAGGCCAGTAGTTTATACCTCCATGTAGCAGTAGTTCCTCTAGGAATTGCGTAGTCCAGCCAGGTAGATCTAGTGGAGGAAGGAATTTCCAAGAATTTCAGCTTGGAATCTTATGAGGGATCATACCATCACTTTGGAGGGATTATTTCTATCATATTTGAACTATATTCCATATCCTATCAGTATTCTACAGCTTCAACCCTCTTAACATCGCATTTCATTCCAACAGTTGTGCAGTGTGCAGCTACAACTTGAGTAGAGGAAAGAGGAGCTAGATCTCAAGCTTCTAGCTTGGAGATCAAGAGAAGGGACCATCCCTTCATGTATTGAGATGATTTTTTTTCTATTACAGTAGTTAGATCATCATTTCAGCCCCATCTCAGCAGTTACCCAGGAGGAATGCGTAACTCAGCCAGCAGGGGTGCAATTGACAAGTTACCCAAAAAGGGTCATAAATCCAAAGTTAAAATCTGGCCAAACCATTTCTATATTTTCAGGGTTTTTTTAGTATAATCCATGGTTAAAATCCCATATCATTATGCGCACTCCAGCAGCCTCCCGCACATGGTTATTCTTCCTATTAGCAGCAGTTTCCAGTAGCAACACAACAATTCCAGTGCTAGTTTTCATTAGTGTATTTCAGCCACTTCTTTTTGGCTTGAGTGCATCTCCTTTGGAGCATTGTGTAATTTATATTTGTTTTTTTTTTATAATGATATGAATAAGTTGTTTCTTCTCATGACGATAATGTCTTGATGTAATTTCCAGTTGCAGCATATTTCCAACATTTTTCCATATTTTAGCTATACTCCTGTTTTTCTTTAGTTGGATTGTTTTAGATGTTCTATATTCTTGTCTTTCCCATTTTGGGATATTATAGTGGTATCAGAGCATGATCTTCGGCTCATCTTTTGGGCACTTCATGACGTCATAAGAATACGAATAAGAAGCAGAAAAAGAAGAAGTATTCAATGGCAGAAGGATTAGGTTTTGCCACATTTCTCTTTGGATCTATGCAGGATCTCTCCACAGAGATTAAATAAATGAGAATAGGGAGGAAAATATAAACCTCAAAAGGGTTTCAGAATGAGGAAGGTCCAAGAACTTCCTATCAATAACATAAACAATCAACAATACAAAGAGCTCCACAACACTTTTCTATGTCCACTTTCCTTGCAGAAGGAGATGAATGGCATGGAGATGGAGGATACTTAGAGCATGATACTTTGAGTAATTATCTTGCAAAGTAAAAATCTCAATCTAGATCATTCAAGGAGAATATAACCCTCTAAAAATTCTTTCAAATAAAAGATAACTGGAGATCCCACAATTGCAATAGAAGAAAAAGGCATATACAGAATAGATTCTTCTTGCCTACTTTTGATGGGTCATCCTCAAGCTAAGAAAAAGCTCAGAGGAATAAGTTATATGCATTCTTCCAGGTACATATAGTAGTAGAAATAGAGGTTGTTTATATTGTAATGTTGCACCTTGAGGGTGAAGCAAAGGATTGGTGGTTCAGCCATTTGAAGCATGCAAGAGTGACTGCTTATGCAGACTTCACTCAAAGGCTAATAAAGAAGTTTGACAGAATAAAATGGGAGACACTTTCCATAGAGACATTCAACTTCATTGATCAGAAAGTACCTAAGAAGAAAAGGGAATATGTCAGCACTATCCTTCTGAAAAGGGAGCAACTACCACCACCACCAGCTACAGAAATACTTGCATCAGGAGAAAGAGCACTTGTATCTTTGCAATATGGTATTAATCTCTTGACATTGGGAGTCCCATGCATGATTCAGGAGATGCATGAGGAAGAAGAGGAAGATACTAGCACTGGTGCAGCAGTAGAGGATCAGCCATCACCATTACCAATAGTTGGAGAAGCCATTGTACCGAGTGGAGGAACTCTTCTAGCTTTGCAAGATGTTCCCAAGTTTCAGCTTATCCAAGGTTTGAAAACTTTTCCGTCCCATTTTATTTCATCACCTCAGCTTGAAATTTGTGTGATTATTCCAACAGGGAAATTGCATAACCAAGTATTAGAGCACCATGCTGATTTGGAGCAGAAAACTATCATTGTGCAGAGGACCCTTAACTTGTTCAAGGAGGAGATGTATATCCATCCCAGTTGTTCAGTATTGAGCTACACACAACACTTTGTGTTGGAGTGTGGAGTTTCTGAAGGTAGGATAAGCATAGTCCTAATTAGTACAATGTTAGGCTATGAGTTCAACATTGTGTATGAGACAATAGATACACCATCATGGAGATCAACAACATTTTCACTAAGGAGCAGTGATGAGTTGGGAGCCCAATTATTCTTGGAGCATTTCAATGACCGCTTCACTTATGAAGAATTGAATGGGAATATGGAAGATGCTAGAAATATTGTGATGGATAACATCTTCCATTATTATGATAGATCTTTCTTGATGAGCACCTCACAGCTCAAAGAGAAGCTTTTGCCTACAACATATTTAGAATCTCTTGGATTCTACCAGGTCATCGATGAGAGGTTCTCATTGAGAAACCTCAAGGAGGTTGCACTTCAACATATCATGGAGCGAAAATATTTTCATCAGAATAGGGAGGATGGTATTCTCCATTGGGTGGATACAAAACTAGAGCATGATAGGAGTCATCACCCACAATTGGATGGATGGGTGAGGATGATGAGCAAGTGGTTGAAAGGCTACTTGTAGATCTATGATACCAGGCAAAAGGAAGGATGGTTGCACTGGTTGCTCTTGGGTGAGTATGGTTACCACCTGAAATTTCATATTTGTATGATCCATGCTTTTCATATTACTAGTGTGATGCAGCAGCAAGAGGCATGGTTGCACTAGTTTGGCCATCACATGGCATATCCTATTTCAATGGATGTGTTATTGTTTGGTACATTGCATGGAACTCACATGGCAGTAGGGAGCTTGATTATTTTGGGTTGATGTGACATTCTACATGTTAGTTAGTATGTTGTTGCTCCATGGCTTGCATAATTATGATGTGAGGGGCAACGAGAGTCATTGTTTCTTTGGTTACTCTTGGGAGAGTATGGGATGACTTTCTCCCATACCTTGCATGATGAGGAGGGGGGATGGAAATAGGAGGCCTTAATGTGTTGGCTTCTGTTAGGAGAGTATGGCCACCATACTTGGTATGATGATGGGGTGGTATGGCAGCAAGAGGCATTATTGTGGCACTTGTTATTGAGAGAGCATGGCTTGACATTTCACATGTCAACCTATATGTCTCTGTTTCCTATTTTACATAGTGTTGAGATGATTCTTGGAGCAAGCAGGTGTTGGGCCGAGAAGAAGGTATGTTTCACACCATATTTACCATGATTTTTTATGTAATTTTATGAATTTTCCCCTCATCTTAGCAATAAAATAAAGGGAAATAACGTAAAGCCGAGGCAGAGTGAACTAATGATAAAAGGACTATTTAATAACATAAGAACTGACTTGTCATATCTTTATGGATAGGGAAGCAAGGCAGCTGAACTGCGGATGACCAAAAGAAAACTGACAAGGGAGGCAAATGGGATCATAATGGCTCCTAAAGATCAGCAGAAGATGGAGAGGCACATCCACGCTTGAAGTAATCAAACGACAGCCACAAAGCAGTAGGGTCCCGTATGGAAAGAATCTGTTACTACTTTTTAATCTGCCTTTAAAAGGCCGAAGATGAACAAGATAGAGATAGATATCTATATGGATTTTTCTCTGTAATAGATGTATCAGGATAGAATCGTCAAATTGTATTAATGTATTACTCTACGGCTTAATAAACAATTTGGCGTTTTTGGTATAGACAATCTCTGAGTATTCCTTGACAGTAGGCTTCTATGGCTTTGGACCAACCCCTAGGAGCTTCGTTGCTATTTTTGTGCTATACGTTTATTTACAGAAGTTGTGTTTCCAGTTATTTAATGTGTTTCATAAGATATCGTTTAATTGTTTAATTGTGACGTAAGATGCTACAACTTCCTCTTTCATTAGATAGTTCACTATTCCTGTCTTCTTGCTTAAAATCCCTGCTTTCATAATTGTTTAAATGATTTCATCATTATTCAATGCTTTTGCAGTTGTTTGATTAGTTTTAACACGAATTCTTTTCAATTATGCATGTAGTTAATGTTGGATCTTTTCATTATCATTATGAGCATTTGGTTTCTGTTTAATTCAGAAGGTTGTCATTAGTTGATTAAAAGAGAATTCCATTGTGAAATTTAGAATAATCAATTGTTGTTCAATTTATTAGAGTTGTTGTTCAATTCATTATGATTGTTTTTCAATTCATCAAAGTACGTTGTTCAAATGTAGTTTATTCTTTTCAATCTGGAGTAGTTATTTCTACATACGCTAGAATAGAGTTAGCTCCCTTGAATAGTCAAAAGCATTCTATAACTCAATTCCAAATCGATTTGATTGAACTTCGAGAACTAGACAGTATTCCTTATGATAATTTAGAGTAGTTTTCCTCTGATGTCACTTGCATATACTATGCTTACACTCTTGAAATAACAAGACTTGCCCTGGGTTGATAATTAAATGATAAGAATTGAGGTTACCTGTAACAGTCAGCTTTATGACCCAACATTTTTGGCGCCATTGCTGGGGAGAGTGTTTAAGAGTGATGTCCTTTATTTCTTTTTCCTTTTGCTATGAAGAATTGGGTATTGAAAGAAAAAGGTAAGAACCTGTGTACCAGCAAGAAAAATGCTTTCTCTCCATCTCACTTTTCAATAATTGTGTAGAGGTTAGTAGGATAGGTGCTCTTGTTTTATGAATAAGAAGAAAAATATAGAAACAATCCAAAATCCCCCACTTAAATCCATAAAACCCAAAGGACCAGTGATCCTTAGTAGAACAACATATATAGAAGAAATCAATAAGAAGGCTAAATCCCAGGCATCCATAGGACCCTGAACTGTTCCTACTCAGAGTGCTACTACACTCCCTCAAGCAGCAGCCTCACCATCTACAGCCCATGCCAAGATTCATAGTGAAACAGAAGGGTTTGAACAAAGCCTTTAGACCGCTGATCACGTTAGTCCTGACCCTTCAAGAGAGGGAGGTTCTTGCAATTTGTAGGAAGGAGAGGGAGAAACCAATAGTGCACTACAGGTAAAAACTCCAGAGCTTGGATCCCCTGAGAGAGTGGTTGAGACAGATACACCCAGCATCCCAGATCAAGGAAGTGCTGTAAGGCTTCCTCCACATCCACTCCCTAATTCCACTTAGAGTATTCCTCCATAACAAGAAAGCCCTGATGATTATTGGCATATCTTTGATCAAATGGAAAACAACCAAAACTAGAGGTATACATCAACATTGGAGTATCCCTTTGTTGATCCGGCTATAAATGCCCCTATGAAAGCCATTCCATTACAAAACATCCCCACCTTCCATGGGTTGACCTCGGAAGATCCTGATGCATTCTTATTTGAATTCGATGTCTTATGTAGCAGATATGACTACACCACTAACCCTCAAAAACTGAAATTATGCCCCTCTACCTTGAAGGGAACAACATTATGTTGGTTCATGGGGCTCGGTGGAGGAACCATTAATAGCTAGGATCAGATGAAAAACTCTTTTCTTAATAAATATCAAGACTATTGCTAAAATCGAGAACTAAAATATGAAATATTCAATATGTCTACAAGGGACAATGAGACATTATAAGAATATGTCAAAAGATTTCAATATAACTTGCAATGGTCTCCATATACTACATTGTCTAAAGATATCTTAAAAGAAACGATGATTAAGGGAATGAAATAAGAATGGGTCAAAACACTTAACATAATGGGAAAAGGGGACATTATCAAGAAGAATATGATGACATTATTTCAAAGTGTATCAGGTGTCCTCGGGGTAGTATGCGAAGTAGGCCAATCGGAAGAGACTCAGCTACAAAGAATCCTAAGCAGTCCGGTGGCAACGTGACCAAAGAAGAATTTGGTAATCTTTTAGAAGGTTTTAAAACTGATATCTTGGGCACCCTGACAACATAGCTAGATGTCCTACAAGCCAAATAGAAGCAAGCTATAGCAGAACAAAACTTGGTTGCTTTTTGTCTACGTTGTCGAAAGAAACACAACCAATGGTAATGTCCATTAGACATGGTCCAGACATGTGCTATTTTTACCAAGGACCATACCACTGACCATTTCCCTTCACTTCCGAGGCTGAAAGTGGTTTTTAAAGAAGAAAAAGAAGAGACAGAACCAGTCTATCTAATGAACCAGCATCGACAGTGGCAAGCACGACTAGGTATGCCACAAGACCTACCTAAGTTCTTTTCTTCTCCATAGTTTAACCAACAGAACCCTGCAACAGCCTGGAAGAAGCAATCACCTTTTTCTACTTGGCCATCTCAATAATTTCCTATGCCTCCTTGGCCAACACAACCCTCTTCAGGTAATAATTGGCCAAGTTTTCCTTGTTCTCCCCATTACTGGCAAAATAATCCCTATCAGTCCCAGTGGTCTGCCTCCCCTTTGCAGACCACAAATTGGTCTCAAAACTGGCAGCGACCTCTAGGAATGACCAACCTACCGATGGGGACAGGGGTTCAGAATCAACCTACATTGCCAGCTCCATACCCAATCCAACACAATCCTCAGCCTATCATGCATCCGCAACTGCCGGCTCAACCCAATCCTAATCCTAACAGCAGGCTGGTTCAACAGATTCGGATTGTTGAAAACCCAAACCCATAAACTAAATAGAAGCAATGCAATGAATGTAGGCTGAGATCAAGACGTTTTGTTTCACCAAAATAAGATATGACCCTGCCACAACTTTAATCTGAAATTTCGACAGCGCCTAGACAAACAACTATGATTGAAACAGAGGTAAAGTAGGGGAGGGACACGATTAACCAAAGGAACCCTGAAAACCCTATGATTTCTCCCCCTCCATTCCCTGAAAGATTAACATTTCCTAGACCGATAGTCTCTTCAAATTTTTATATCCTAGGGGAATTAAAAAAACTTTGCATTAAAATTCCTCTTCTGCAGGCTATACAAGACATTCCTATCTATGCCAAGACAATTAAAGAGCTATGTGGAAAGAAACAGGTAAGGAAAGAAAAAACTGTACCCATTATTCATGTGGTAGGGGCACTATCAGATTTTTTGTTGGGTAAAGAAACACCCGTAAAATATGAGCATCCAAGGAACCCCATAGTAACTATACAAATCTTTGGCCACTCCTTTCCAAACACATTGGTTGACTTGGGGGCAGCCATCAACATCTTAACTACAGAAACTTGTGAGAAGTTAGGAATAACAACATTAGAACCCACGTCTACCTTGCTGGAACTTGCTGACAGATCCATTATCAAACCAGAAGGAATATTACAAGACATCTTAGTTTCTGTGGACTCATGGGAGTATCCAGCTGAATTTTTAGTTATTAACCCAAAAAGTAGGATGGATGGACACCCACTGATACTGCGTCGACCTTGGTTAGCAACAAACAATGCTTACATAGGCTGTCGGACATGCAGCATGACCATTGCTAGAGGTGATGCCATAAAAAATATTATCATTTACCCGCCTACCAAACCAAGTCTACCCATTGTAAATATTCACATGCATCCACATACATACTGGGAACAAAAAATCCGTTCACCACTGACAATAGTTGAAGCTCTTGAATTCAAAGATCAAACTGAAGATGATGTAATCAATAAATTCATGAATCAGCCATCTTCATTTGAAAACTTAAAATTCCAACTGTTAAAATAATTTATTGATGTTGAAACACAAGAAGACCCCTTGGCAGAAATTGATAATCAGTACATACCCACGACTTTTGTTCACAAGAGCATACCAATCGAAATTGAGCCAGGGAAGGTTTTAAATATCAATAGTAGTCTAGATAGTAACCAAAAGCAAAAACTCATAAAGGTTTTACAAAAATATCAGGGAGCATTTTCTTGGGACTACCCAGACATGAAGGGTATAAATCCTCAACTATGCACACATCACATTTATACTGACAAGGAGGCTCGACCTATTTGGCAGCCTCAGTGGAGGCTAAACCTGCATCTGAAAGACATTGTAAAAGATGAGTTGCAAAATTTGTTGGATGTAAAATTCATTTATCCTATCTCAGACAGCAAATGGGTTTCTCCTTTGGTAGTCATTCCTAAGAAGAATGGGAAGTGGAGAATTTGTGTGAATTATAGAGAACTGAATAAAGCAACACAAAAATACCACTTCCCCTTCCTTTTATTGACCAGGTCCTTGACACATTGGCATTAAAGTGGTTCTTTTCCTTCCCTGATGGGTTTAGAGGCTACAATCAAATCTAGATAGCCCCTGAAGACCAGGATAAAACAACCTTTACCTACCCATGGGGTACATTTTCCTACAGGGTATTACCATTTGGATTATGCAATGCCCAAGCAACATTTCAAAGAGCCATACTCAGCATTTTTTTTTATTTAATAAATGAAGGACTTGAAATTTACATGGACAACTTTACCCTATATGGAGATGATTTTGATCAAGCACTGGAAACACTAGAAAAGGTATTGGAACGATGTATTACTACTAGATTGTGTTTGAGCAGTGAAAAATGTCACATGATGATGACCAAAGGAGTAATATTAGGACACTACATCTCTGTAGTTGGAATACAGGTAGATCCAACAAAGATAGAGGTAATCCTTTTATTAGCCACACCTTATACGCAGACAAAGGTACGTAATTTCCTTGGTTATGTAGGGTACTATTGCAAGTTTATAAATAATTTCTCCCAAATTGCTGCACCCTTCTATGCATTAACTGGAAATGTTGAATTCCATTGGTCTGATAAATGTGAGACTACTTTTTCAGATTTAAAGAAACTGGTCTCAACAACACCAATCTTACATGGCCCTAACTAGGAGCTACCCTTTCACATTTCCTCATATGCATCCAACACAACGATAGGGGCAGTTCTCGGTCAAGAAGAATATAAAAGCCCTATGCTGTTTATTATATCAGCAAGAATCTCACTCCTACCGAATTAAACTATACAGTGACTGAAAAAGAGTTTTTGGCTCCCATTTATGCTATCAATAAATTTAGACATTATATAACTGGCTATCAAGTAGTCCTATATAATGATCACTCTTCCATTAGATATCTAGCCAATAAACCTATTACAAATGGGAGAGTGACTCGTTGGTTGTTTCTTTTACAGGAGTTCGACATAACTATCAAATACCATCTAGGGAAGGAGAACATGGTTGCAGATTTCTTGTATAGAGTTCCCAAGTCAAATGACACACTAGCGGTGGACGATCAGTTCCCTGACAAACATCTGTTCATTGTAGTAGTAGAAAAACCATGGTACGCAGATGTAGCAAACTTCCTGGTAGTAGGAAAGCTGCCCAGACACTTGACATCAAAGGAACGGAAGCTGATTGTTCAATGCAGTGCCAGATTATCCTGGATTAGTGGATATCTTTTTCATATAGGAACTGATATGCATATACGCAAATGCATCCAAGAAGACAAGTTTATGACATCCTATGGGCCTGTCATGATGAACCATAAGGTGGTCATTTTTCACATCGCAGGATGAGGCACAAAGCATTGCAAATGGGTTATTAGTTGCCTACAATTTTTAAAGATGCCAAGAAATATGTCCAAGCCTGTGATAGATGCCAAAGAATGGGCCACCCAAGCCAAGCTGACGAAATTCCATTATAACCACAATTGGTAGTGGAACCATTAGAACAGTGAGCACTAGACTTCGTTGGACCATTCAACCCGCCATCAAACTAGAAGATTTACATACTGGTTGGCACATATTACGTGATGAAGTGGGTAGAAACTGTTTATTTATCAAGAGGTACAGAAGAATCTGTGATCAATTTTCTTTTTGAGCTATTTGTGCGATATGTCTTACCATAGGAAGTGATAACTAATGGGGGAGAACATTTTGTGGGAAATAAAATTACGACCACCCTGAAGAACCACCATATCATCCATAGAGTCACATCTCCCTACCACCCGCAGGCAAATGGGCAGGTTGAAAGTACCAACAAATTCCTTGAGGAAATTCTCACTAAAATAGTCTCAACACATCACCGGGATTGGGCTACTAGACTACCAAAGGCCTTGTGGGCTTACCACACAACATGGCGAAACACCACTAGATATTCTCCGTACCATCTGGTATTTGGAAGAGAACCAATTTTTCCTCTCAAATTTGAAATAAAGAGTCTAAGGACAACCCAGGAGGTGGGGTTGGATTTGACAGAGGCCTAGATTAGAAGACTCCAGCAAATAAATGAATTAGATTAAATACGGCTACTAGCTCTACAGCGCACTAAAATTAGCCAACAACAATGAGCTAAGTGGCATGACAAGCTCATAAGAAAAAATACATTCCAGAAAGGAGATTGGGCACTTCTCTATGACTCTAGATTCCAAGACTTCCTAGGTAAGTTACAAAAAAGGTGGCTTGGTCCATACGAAATTCAGGAAGTACACAATACCCTCACCTTGACTACCATAGATGGATCTGGTTCCACATTCCGAGTCAACGAGCACAGAGTGTGCCTCTATCACAAACCACTTACAAGGGAGTCTTTCTGCCAACAAATGCGCGACGATCCCACCATCCAAATTTGAGCTACAGGGGTTGATGGCCCCGTGACTTTAAATTAATGAAAACTTGGTACTTTCTCTTGTCAATATTGTATATATGTCCCCTGCAATTTATAGTTTTCTCATTTGTTGTACATTCTTCATACTCATAGCTGTATTCTTTTCCTTTCTTTTGCGTCTTTATTTTTGTTGTTCAAACCTTTGAACGGCTATTGTTCAATTCAATTGAACAACCGTTGTTCAATCGGATTGAACAACCGTGTGTTTGTGTGTTTATTTTTGTTGTTCAAACCGTTGAACGGTTGTTGTTCAATCTGATTGAACAACTGTTGTTCAGTCGGATTGAACAGCCATATGTTTGCGTGTTTATTTTTTCTATTCAAACCTTTGAATGACTATTGTTCAATCCAATTGAATAGTTGTTGTTCAATCGGATTGAACAGTCATGTGTTTGCATGTTTATTTTCACTATTCAAACCTTTGAATGGTTGTTGTTCAATCCAATTGAATAGCTACTGTTCAATCAGATTGAATAGTTGTGTGTTGTTTATTTTTTCCGCGGTTCAAACCTTTGAACAACTATTGTTCAATCCGATTGAACAATTGTTGTTCAATCGAATGGAACAACTGATTTTTTTTTCTTTATAAGCATGTTTTTTTTCTTTATTTTTGATGATCTCTTTTTGAATATCCACTCCTCATTACACACCCTGGCCATAAAAGTAATTTTTGAATAGGAATTGGCACCTAAAAGGGAGAAAAGCAGTAATGTTACTAATATGATGATCCTTTGAAACTTTGATGGAAATCTCTACTCTGGAAGCTGACATGGTTTATCTATGCAATGAAGGGCTAGACATCTCCTGCTCAAACATATTATCGCACAATTCATAGTCTTATGATGGTATTTCTTTCTACACTCTCGAGTAGTATCTTCCCTTGACATAAGGATATAGGAATAAGGAGTATTAATTGTATTGGAATTCTCCTTACTTCTCACACCATCCCTAACTCTTAAGGAGTTAATGAGCCTCCCTTCATGTATAATGAACAAGAAAATATTATGTTTATATGAAAATTTTTAAGAGAGAATATGGGGTTTTATCACGAGCCAGCCTACCATGATCATAAGGATTTAACAGGTGACATGCCCATAATGGTCAACACACCAGGGTAATGACCTTGTTGACAGCTCAAACTGCCTGAAGGACAGGAGGTCTCATCATGAGCCGACCTGATCACTCTATTACAAATTTCAATGAGTGGCACTATGACCATCTGGGCACCACACTAGGACAGTGGTCTCTTCATAAAATAAAGCAAAATGTCTACTTTTCAAAAAAAAGAAATATTATTTTTATATGCAAATTTTTAAGAGAGAATAGGGGGTATCATCACGAGCCAACCTACCATGATCATAAGGGTTTAACAAGTGACATGCCCGCAATGGCCAACACACTAGGGTAGTGACCTTCTTGACAGCTCAATCTGCTTGCAAGACAGGAGGTCTCATCACAAACCGGCCTGATCACTCCGTTACAACCCCACTAAGTGGCACCTTGAGTATCTGGCCACCACACAAACATGGTGATCTATATATAAAATTGGAAAAATATCTACTTTTACATAGAGGATTCTGGCTTATTTTATGGGTTAAAATAGCAACCTTGTCGAGGCTATGAACACTTGCTGGCAGCAGTGGCTCTGCTTGTGGTATGAGAGTATTTTTTTAACACTAGCCAATTACTGTTATATATGCCTTATTTTGTATTTCATTCATTTCCAAGATAAATTTACTAATCGAACAAGTGGTAGCACTATCTACCCGCATATTTAACTATGAATGAATTATCCTTTCATGTTTGAATTAATGGATGACAACACCAATCATAATCCATCACTGTCATGCTTTCGTCATGCTACACCATCAAAAAAAGGAAATCCTATGATCTAAAACTTAATAAAACACTACTTTAGATTTCTGAAAATAACGTTGTCTGGTTCATCATCCACTTCTTGTATCATAAAGCTCAGGTTTTAGGCCTTTTCTTCAAGTATAGTTATGTATTCTTTAATGTAAGACCTTTGAATCATATTCTCAGCTTGTCATACTATTATCTCTACATAAAATCACCAAACGCTTCAGAAAATACGCTCTCTAAGCTTCAACAAATTTCTGCATACTCCAAGTCATGGGAAATCAACAATTTTAAGCCTAGTCGAGAATGGAGGATCTGTTTAACATAGAAAAACACATTTGTTTTTTCTGAAATTTGGCATGTGAATCCCTCTTGACCTAATATAATATATCCCAAAACCATGACCCTTATTTTTACGCACATTTCTAAATACAGTCATTTTAGGGCATGAAAAGCTGTTTTTCCTCACCTTTTTGAGAATAAAAGTTGAGTAAAGGTTGTTGCAGCACTTGGAATTTGGTTGCTGAGTGTTTTTAAACATATTTTATGATAGCTAAAGCACACATCCCTAAAAAATTATTTTTTCAGGCATGTCTTGCTAAGTAATCCATTTTGGGAACATTACATCCTGTGCAGAACAAAGGCGATCTGCGTATCACGGGGCCAAACGCAGCTCTGCTTGCCTTACCTATCCTTTCTCAGGGTGTGGAAACCTGGTTGCATCACCCACCCATACTACTTCAGGTGAGAATTTGACTTGCGCAAGTAGGTTATTGCCGAAAGGGCCAATAGTATAGGGGTTTGTTGGAAAATCTTAAACTCTAAACCTGGGTCAGGACCCCTCGAGCCAAAAAATGGTTCTGTTGCCGAGACCTAGAGAATTTTGAGAAAGGGACCGGGTAATGACAAGAGAGTATTGGAAGCCTAAAAGGAAGGAAATTGAGGATTGGTTTGAAAAGCAGATCCAGGAATTCGCGGTAAAAGAAAATTGCAGCGAGAAGTTAATGGTGGAAAGGTGGAAAAATAGGTACATTCTTATAGAAATATACGAAATATTCTTTGTGACATTTGTGATCGAGCTTCAGGAGTGGCTGTCCAGACTCGTAGAATTCCAGAAGTGCTTAAAGGACGAACGAGTCACTCAGTGGACCCCAGAGCTGATCCAGTAGCTAGAGAGGACTGATAATACTATCACGCACATAGTAGATCACTGGGTGGACAGTGTGCTAGGAGGATTTGTGACAAAATTTTCCATTGATCAGTTTGTCTCATACTCTGAGGCCGAACGACGATTCTTTAAAGGGTTTCGGGGCAAATTTCTGAGGACATTACCGTTGCTAATTAAGATATTACTATGTGAAAAGAGCATTTTGTGTAGTCATACCAACTGAATGACCTCGGATCTAGAGGAAAGTGCGATGCACAGTGGTAAATAATATCAGACCAACCTTGACGGGGGGAGATCTGCCTATAATCTATTGCGAGAACCAGCTGCGCAAGATCCCCCAACTACACTCCCTCCCAGGTAGCACAAAGGTAAGAACTCACCCATACCACCACCCCCACTGGACAACGATATGGCTGCGCACTTGAGACTACCTACCTTCAAGGGGGTAGGGGATGTGGATATGGACCGATTTTGGTTTGTTGCAGACTCTGTCTGGATTGCGTAAAATGTGGCAAACGACATGGTGAAGAGGGCATAGTTATCCTTGGCATTTAAGGACAGAGCACTGGATTGGTAAATGAGATACATTTCCCAAAATGGGAGTGCATCTATTCCAGAGATCAAAGACGCTCTGAAGCAATAGTTTTGAAAGCCAAAATCTTACTCTTAGTTGGTGGCGGAAGTAAAGGACTTCAAACAAGGTGCGTCTGAATCAGTGTGGGAGGTTGATCAACGATTGAAGAGGGCAATCAGAGAAGGAGGATTCAAGTATGATGATAGACAACATACGGAATGGTTCATCCCTATGTTGTTACCTCACTTGCACATGCCAATGAGTCACCAAACCTTTGAATCGCAGGAAAAAGCTGTGGAAGTCGTTGTTACACCATTTTTTGGTCATCTAACATATTATCATTAGATGGACCCAAGTACACCATGTAAGACCAATTTTACTCCAAGTAAAATTGCTTTCACTATGAAAATAACTTAGTAAATCACCTTTATTAAGTTGTTTATGGTCTAAACAGGAAACCCCATAAGGAAATATTAAATAAATATACATTTGTTTGATTTTACTCAAGAAATAATTAGTTAAACAGAAGTTTAATTAATATTTCTGGTTATATTTAACCCAAAACAAGGAAATTAATTAGATAAATCATTATTTGTCTTATTATTTTCTAAAGAATAATTGTTTAAATCTTATTTAAATAATATTCTTTGTTAAATATGACTAATTCACCCTTAAGTAATTAAATAAATCATTATTTATTTGATTATTACTCAACCATATCCTTAAAATGATAAATAAGTCATTTATTTATTTATTATTACTTAATCACATCCTTAAAATGATAAATAAATCATTTATTTATTTATTATTTACAAATAAGGGGATTTGACTCAAGTCAAATACCTTTTCCCTCCAACAAATATAATAAAATATTCCATAAAAGTTGGATCTAGATTTGGATAATAATATTTTAATTATGCACCAATCTCTAGACTAACTCAATATTTTGTTATAAATAGAAGGGTTTTCCCATTCATTTGTCACCTTTTGTTGCCTAAAGATCACTCTGGATCTCAACACTTGGTCTGGCTATTGATCCATAATCATAGCCATACTTTTCCATTTTTGTCTGGGTTTTCTACACCATCAAGAGAGAGAAGTTCTAAATCTGAAGTGCTCAGGACTCACAAGAACCCATCCCATTGAGGAGAACAGGGAACACCCTCTTGTATTTTCCTGCCAGGTGCCATTAATGAAATTATTCATTGGATATACTCTTTTCTTGTCTATTGGATCTATGTAGTAAATCTTATTTTTCTACTATTTAATGTCTTCTAATGCATAGATCTATATTTTTGCAGCATTTGTCTTGATCATCTAATCACAGATCTGAAGATATTATTAGTCATTTCTGCTGTTAGGGCTATAAGTTATGTGTAGCTAAAGTGTTCTTTTTTCATACACTTCGAATAAAGATTCATACTAACAACTGGCGACTCCATACAGGTTTACCATTATGACCGTTGTCATTTTTATGATCCTTGCATATCCAGCTACTTCAAACCCTAGGATTTCTCTTCAACCCCTTTTTTTTCTTATTCTAGATGTTTTTTTTAACCCATAAAACCCTAAAACGATAAAAATTCTAACTTCCATGTGTTTTCGGACACATTGTGCAGGTGAACGACATCAGCCACAACTGAGACAACAAATTTTTCTGAAACCTGCCGCCGAGAGTATCGGAAGTGCAGGTCGCACTTTTCTGCCCAAAACCTGTGACCTGGACCTCCAGGACTCACTTTACAGCCCAAAAAGTGAGACCTCTGCTGAAAATAGGCCAAAAACTGCAACCTGGACTTTCTGTAGGGATTTTTCTGAAATTTTTCTGGGTTTTGTTGAGCCTCTGTTCAGGGTTGTCTGACCTCCGTCTCTGCCTGTTTTGGACCTACACTTGTTTTGTTTCACTCAACTAAGTGGGAACCTAGCCCCCTAGGGCTTCAGTACCCTCCACATTTTGTGGAAGAGTGTTTGTTTTTGTAGGTTGTCTGAAATTTCAGAGACTTCAGCCATTTTTTCAGATCTGATACCTCATCTTTAGATCCACTTCATATCGGCTTGTTACCCATCCAAATCTTCCCATATAGCTTTTTTTTGGTTTTCCATTAGGGGGCACTCCACTTTCCTCCTGGAGATAGCCTTTCACCACCTCTTTTTACAGCAATTTTCCTTTGATTTGTTGCTATTTTCTGCACCATTTTCCAGCAAATTTTTCCTTTTAGATCTCTGTCCCTCTTGACCCAAGATCTATTAGCCTTTTTTAGTGTGTTTACATTATTATTTTTCTCACCTATAGACTAATTATTGAGATACCCGCCTCCTTGGGTTTAGATTATTGCATTGCTAGCTGTTTATGTTCTGTTTTTCAGGCCTATATACTGTCATTTGTAGGTTTATTTATAGCTCTACAACACATTTTTTCTTTTCTCTACAAATGTATGGGTTTAAAAATTAAAATTTACACACTTTTTCACACACACCCTAAGTGAAAAGGGGCTTGGTTAACACTACCAAGCAAAGACTCAAAAACATTGAAATCATTTGATCCTGCACCTTCCTGCCCTTGTTGGCCTCTTTTTCCCTTGTGCTGTGTTTGTGTGGTCACCATTGCACCACCAAGGTGTTCATCCGGGAGACTTCTTGGCTTCATCCTCAGTTTCCAGTAGGGAGACTCACTCCTCTGCAGAGGATTCGAGTTAGTCCTCAACCGAGTCCGCACACCGACTTTTCTTCTAGTCCTTTGGGTTCTCCTTCTCGTCCCACCTCCGGTTCTCCCCTTGACACCTTCACTATGTCTGGTGCAGGACCTAACATTGGTGGTAACCCCGGTCCTCCCGCCGTAAATACCACTAGTGGGACCGCCATGAATAATACCCCGACAGCACCCTTGCTCCCTTTCATGGCAGGCCTCAGCCTCCCCAATTTTGACTAGTTGATAAACAAACCTATACACCATGATGCTAGTTGGCCTTCTATGCCAACAAAGATCCCTTCATACATCCCAAAGTTTGAATGTCTTGTTGGACAAGATCCTTCAATTCATGTTCAATCTTTTCACGTGTGGTGTTTGTCTAATTCCATTACCGATGACTCTATTCGTTTTCGGTTGTTCCAACGAACGCTTACAAGCGAGGCTTCTAAGTGGTATGTAGATCAGGACCCCTCCTCTCATACCACCTTTGTGACTCTGGCCTGGGATTTTTTGTCTTATTTCCAGCTCCCCCTACGTTACGACATTGGTACCGAGCTCTTGACCTCTTTCCGCCAATCATCTGCGACGTGCCTTTCCGACCATGTTCAGGAATGGCGAAGAAGAAGGAGCCTGTGTCGAGCCCCTCCCTTCGAGTACCATGTTTACATGGACTGGTTCCTTAGGACTCTCTTTCTGCCTATCGGAAAAGACGTCGCATCGCAATTTCCTCAAACTGAAGAAGCCGCTCTCCAAATTGTGTTAAAATATGACCTGATCTACACTCATTCAAGTTATGTTTATACCATTCTACCTGATCTTCCCAGACTTGGTGCTGCCAATGCACCAGGGGCATCTCACGCCATTGACAATATCATTGGAGCTCTCTTTAATCCATATTCTCAACCTCCCATGGGCTATGGTTTCTCTCAGGGAGGGGCCAGCACCTCCGACACTTTTCCCCCTCCCGGTAGCACATATCTAGGATACAACATGCCTCCTTTTTCCCAACCTCCTTATTATCCGTATTCATAGCCTGATGCTCCAATTCCTCTAGAACTAGCACCTCCTCCTCCCTTGCCTTCTCAACCCCCACAACAGCAACTACCACCCCCTCCGGGGCAGGTGTTATATGCACAGCAGGGCATGACTAATCCTCCTCCCTCAAAGAGGAAGAGGAAAAGCAATTAAAATCAAGCTGCCTCTGGTAGTCATGGACCTAATCAAGGTAATTCTCCTAACACTACAAACCAACAACAAGGCACTCACTCCAAGCAGGATAGCCCTCTTCAGAAGAACAAGCCATGTTCGTGTTGTGGTGTTTATGGTCATTATACACATGATTGTCCCCTTCTGCCACAAATGCGACAGCTATGGGAGTCTCAAGCAATGTTGAGAGGACAGCAAGCCATTCTTTCCGTTCCTCCCAGCCCTACACCTAGTCCAACGGCTGTGCTTACTGATCCTTTCCATCAGCAAGGATTTGTGGCTACCCAACCACCTGAAGGACAGGTGGCCACTCAACCTTTTCCATCTGGATCCCCCAATTACTAGATTTTCATGATGTCCTCTAATCAGCCTTCTAAACCTTCTTCTCCTAGCCCTTTACCTTCAGCTGGTACTCATGATCACCTTTATACTCCTAGAACGGTTCCTCCAAGCCTTAACCGTCTTGGAGCCGTCCCGCCTGGTCATTACCCCTCTGGTCAGATACCATTCCTAGCTCCCCCATCAAGAGTATACACTGTACCTGTTATGGCCACCCTCTCTCTTCCTAACCTGACTCTTGGGATTCCCATCCGGTACCTTGATCCTCCAGCCACCACCCCACTCGGTCAGCCTAAACCTTATCTTGCTTTGACCCTAGTTCAACCAGTACCTATGACTTCTCTCGCTACACTAGTGCCTCTGTCACCTCAACAGGAACCACCTCCTGTTGTGAGTGCTTCGAGTAAGAAGGGCAAAGCTTGCAAGAGGGCATCAAAGGACAAGGCCACCATGACAAACCCTGCCCCTTCTTGGCCTCCACAGCACACCACCCAGTGTGCTTTGTGTGATGTTGTTGGCCACGCCACCCATACTTGTCCGGAGTTTCCTCACCTCAAGTCCATGGTCAACGAGATGTTTTTGGAATCTGATATCCCAGAGGTATATGTCACTATACCTGATTCAATCCCAAAACTCAAACCGTTGTGCACAAATCACCCTTGTGCTTTGTGTGATTTCCATGGCCACTACACTCACTTTTTCCCTTGCCTCGAAGAGTATCGTTCCTCTTTATAAACCTTACGCCAATTCGAGGATGAGCGCAATGATTCAACCGCTCATTTATTCTCACATCTTGCTTCTGCAACACCAAAAGACACATATGCTCCCATTCGCATTCCCCCTTATGATGTCGAGATCACGGGTCCTTGTTCGGAAGTTCTCGATGGAACCTCCCCTGCTGTTTCACCTGACCTCCCCTTGGCACCCTCCCTAGTCTCAACATCGGCAGATCCTTTATCTACTTCCTCCTCTATCACCCCTAGTGACGATGTGCATGCAAACCTCTCCTCTCATGAGGAGGAGTAAAGTCACTTCACCACATTAGGTGGTCTTTCTTCCATCATTCACCCCATCTTCTATTACAATGATGACATTATGGAAGTAGCCACCACTCCTGACTTTATCTATTCCCCCTTACATCGAATTCATGCATTCAAATCACATGCACCTTGTGGCCATTACATTGACACCCAATGTTTGGGTAAGGGGGGCAACCATATTGGAGAGCCCAGGAGAAACAGTTCTCCACCACTCTCCTAGTGAATCTAGTTGTGACGAATCTAGTCCCATTATTCTTCTACACTTAGAAGAACCTCTAGAGTCCCATATCACTTCAAGATCACTCTAGGGATGATACCCCTCATCATTCCTTCATATTTCACCAGTAACCCAGTCTCATAGACATTATGGTTGACCAACCTATCGGTTTTCTGGGCGAACATTGGTTCATTATCTCAAAATCCTCTCTTTGGGATAGTACCACCATGCATGCCAAACCAAAAACTTTAAAAATCCATTTGATTCATATATGCAGTACCAAAAGAGATGGGTAATCATCTATTTACTCCCTCAAACTGCATAACCAAACCAAGAACAAATGGCACACCACATCATGAAAATGTGTTTATATTCCCCTTTTTTCTAAATACATTTTTGCATGCCCACAGCATGCTTGGGGGCACTTATACCCCTCAACCATACAAATCCCAGATATCAACCAAAAATAGCACTAAAAACCCCTTTCTCTGATAGGTCGCAGTTCCTAGGTCATTTCCTAGGACAGGTTGCAGTTTTCTGCCTAGTACCTGCTACCCAGGACGAAGAATAGGCCCCAAAAAATGTGACCTAGCCTGTTCATGAGCTCTGGGTACCCAAACTAAACTTTCAACCCAATGACATAAAAGAGTAGGATTAGAAATATTACTTACAATTGATAGATCTCAACTTCCAATGGTCGGTTCATCTGCTACAACTACCACAAGATTTAAGGTCTCCTCTCCTCACGACATTCACCACAGCTCCACCGAAAAATGAGTGAATCTGGAAGGAAAATGCATTATTAAAAGAAAACCCCTAATTTTTCTTTCGCTTACTGCAACCAACACCGTAGCTCAGTTGGACGAACCATCTACACCATTGGAAAGATCTCACCAAGCCCTCAAATGGGTATCTATTAGCTTTTTGTGTTTTGATACTTCACCAAGACACATTTTGTCCAAGAAGTGCCACTTCACCCTTCCTCACAATCAAATTTCTTCACTTGCAACACTTGTACAGGGGGCACCATGTTGCCTCCATACTTTTCCATGCTCGTGTCGACTTTCGTCATGAGTTACCATCTAGTACTCATGTTTTTATGGTCCCCATTGGCCCCTTTTCATATGTGGCAGAACCATTGAGTCACCCTTGTTTAGAGCATCCGAGTTGAGTCGTCATTGCTTTCATGGAGTCTATCCCAAGTCACTTTACCTCTCACCACAGTCCTCCATCATTCATTGCTTGGTCCCTCTCTCGTGTCACACATTATGGCCTTTAGTCCTGTTGTCCCCTATCCCTCATGATGTTGTGTCAGTTACTGCCAGGTCATTTGTGCCCTTTATGCTCTAACAAGGGAAGTCTTCCATTCGCTACTCATTCCCCTCCATTTCATCGTCATCATTGGTGTTAGTCTGTCAGTCACTCTACTATTTTCTCTCGTGCCCTAGTTGAGGATCCATTATTGCCTCACCTATGGCAGACCTCCTTCTGTCGACATCAACTCATTCATTCCAGAAGACAGGTCTAGAGGGACGTGTACCTTGGTTCCAGCTTCCAATCTAGTTCGGCACCTCGTATCAGGCAAAGGGACTCCTTATTGCCCTTTGACTTGATTGTTTCTCAGCTCCAGCTCCTTTTAGCATGATCGAGATTTGTATACTCAATGGTTCAGTGATGCAGCAACTGACATCGATGATTCCCAAGTGTGTGTGAGATGTCTCAGCCCTCATGAGGGGGTGGCCCTACAGGTATCCCCCCACACACTCGGATGACCTCTTCATTACAGCCTTCGATGCAGCTCCATACATTTGATGATGTCGACCTCAGCTGCTTACAACGTCGTTTTGTTTGCATGTATCAGTCAGATTTGCAGATCCCTTTCCTGTTTTCAGGGGCATCTGGGTTGCATTTATATCTCATGTACTCAAATATTATTGTGCAAAGTCCTGGTTGTTATCTCAGGCACAATATGTATGTGGGATTCATTATCATGTTATTTATCTGGCTCATGTTTAGGCCAGCATATGCTTTATTATTGCATTCTGTGGTTTTCTGGGCGCCTTATTGTTTGTACTATTTCCTCGGCGGGCAGAGGTATGCCTTCCCCACCGCCTATAGCAGGTACTCACTCAAAAATACTTGTCACACCTGCAAGTTGCCTCCTCATGATCTAGTTCTTTCAACACTTTGGTTTACCTTATACTTCTCTTTCTTTGACTTCCCCTTCAATGTCTAGTGATTGTGTTCTTACAATGTACTTCAGTCATATGATTAGCTCCTAACGCTCACACGTTGGGGGGTAATCTGTTACACCATTTTTTGGTCATCTAACCTATTATCATTAGATGGACCCAAGTACACCATGTAAGACCAATTTTACTCCAAGTAAAATTGCTTTCACTATGAAAATAACTTGGTAAACCACCTTTATTAAGTTGTTTATGGTCTAAACAGGAAACCCCATAAGGAAATATTAAATAAATATACATTTGTTTGATTTTCCTCAAGAAATAATTAGTTAAACAGAAGTTTAATTAATATTTCTGGTTATATTTAACCCAAAACAAGGAAATTAATTAGAGAAATCATTATTTATCTTATTATTTTTTAAATAATAATGGTTTAAATCTTATTTAAATAATATTCTTTGTTAAATATGACTAATTCACCCTTAAATAATTAAATAAATCATTATTTATTTGATTATTACTCAACCATATCCTTAAAATGATAAATAAATCATTTATTTATTTATTATTATTTAATCACATCCTTAAAATGATAAATAAATCATTTATTTATTTATTATTTATAAATAAGTGACTGACTCAAGTCATCTTTTTCCTCCAACAAATATAATAAAATATTCCATAAAATATGGATCTAGATTGTTAATAATATTTTTTTAATTATGCACCAATCTCTAGGACTAACTCAATATTTTGTTATAAATAGAAGGGTTTTCCCATTCATTTGTCACCTTTTGTTGCCTAAAGATCACTCTGGATCTCAACACTTGGTCTGGCTATTGATCCATAATCATAGCCATACTTTTCCATTTTTGTTTGGGTTTTCTACACCATCAAGAGAGAGAAGTTCTAAATCTGAAGTGTTGAGGACTCACAAGAACCCATCCCATTGAGGAGAAAAGGGAACACCCTCTTGTGTTTTCCTCCCAGGTGCCATTAATAAAATTATTCATTGGATATACTCTTGTCTTTTCTATTGGATATATGGATTAAATATTATTTTTCTACTGTTTAATGTCTTCTAATGCATAGATCTAGATTTTTGCAGCATTTTTCTTGATCATCTAATTGCAGATCTAAAGATATTAGCAGTCATTTCTGCTGTTAGGGCTATAAGTTATGCGTATCTAAAGTGGTATTTTTCCTACACTTCGAATAAAGATTCATACTAACAGTCGCTATGAAACTAAAAGTTGCACCCAGAGAAGATAATTCGGTAGGGGTACAGCAAATTCAAGAGCAGCTTGGAGCTATGCATATGAAAATTTAGAACCTACAAAAGGAGCGAGAAAAGGATGCCCGCGCAAATCTATGGTGCATATGATGTCAAGTATCTGGCCATATGAAGGATCAGTGCCCTCTATTGGCAGATTACATGCAGGTGGGAGGACCTAGTCTGGTATGCCCAGGAACAAGTGGGGAACCCATCCTATCACGGCCAGGCTCGAGCAGACCTGCACTGTGGTGCGATGACTGTCGTGTAGTAGGACTGCATGATACGAACCATTGCCCTCGACTAGGTGCATATGTCCTAGAACTGAAGCAACAATGGTGTATATTCTGCCAGTCAGTGGGACACAATAAGAGGAACTATCGCACTTATGACTTGATGATAGATTGTGGGAACTTGTATAGGGTACAATAAGACCCTACGTCGCCAAGAACTTCTGCGAACTTCGGAGGTTCCCCAGCCAGGGGCAGAGGAGGTTGGGGAGGAAGCGCAGGATGAGGACATGTGCAGCTAATCTGTTATAACTACGGAGAGGTAGGACAGTTTGCTAGAGAATGCCCAAATCCCACTAGGCCATCGTGCAAGTATTGTAGGCAGCTGGACCATGTGGTTGAGGATTGCCCAATTTTAATAGCCAAGATGCAAGATAAGCAACCCACCCCTACGTAGAATGTGCAAAGAGTTAAAACCGAGCTAAGGAATGTAGACCCGAGTGTAAAATTCATGACACGCAGTGGGATGGTCACCCAAGGAGCCAAGGAAGTGCTTGCCAGGGATCCTACGACCTCTCAGGAAGGATTGAGCATCAAAGGGCAAGAAACACTAGTAGCTCCTGTGCAACTGCCGACGCACCTCAAGATAGAGGAAGGGGTTGAGCCCTTTCTGAAGGCATGTCTGAAGCTGCTACGTAACCCACAGGCTGTAGAAAACCTTCAAGTATTAATGCATAGCTGCATAGCCCAGCCCAATAGAATTCCTGGGACCAAGGATGTACACAAACTATACAACTATAAAAAACACACCGGAAGAAAAATGCGGTTGACTGCGCAGATTGGTGACTACGAGATGGATCAAGTTATTCTCGATCTTGGGTCAAATGCGAACATATTACCATAGCAAACATGGAATGAATGGGAGAGCCTAAGTTGGAATGGTCCACTATCCAGCTGCGCATGGCGATTCAACAGAATATCATCCCTCTGGGAAGGTTTCCAAAAGTCATGGTTTATATTGCAGGAGTAAAAGTCTTAGCTGACTTTGAAGTCATAGAAATCGTGGAGGATGTGGATCCTTACCTTTCACTCCTGGGACTGGACTGGGCTATAGATATGGGGGGTGTCATAAATCTCAAAAAGTGCAGCATGGTGTTTGAAAATAACGGTGCGTGCGTAATAGTTCCGCTAGATCCCGCGGAAAGAGCGCAGTATACAGAGCCAGCACACAACGAGGAAGAAATAGATCACATTTACAAATTGACTACGCAGGATGAATACTAGATTAACCCTACGCTGGAAGGGGTACTCTGCTGGGAAAAGGACAGTGAATTTTTTTCTGACTCTGATGAGGAGCTGGAGAATTGGCAAGGCCGGTTGCACGAGGTTTCGGGACTACGATGTCTTCAGGTCACCAGGAACTTCCATTGCATCTCCTCCGAGGTAAGAGACCTACCCTACCTTGAGGACAAGGTTGAAATTAAGGATTTTTTATGCGCATTCGAAGCTGAAGTCCCCAAGGAACGTAGGCTAGGGGCACTTCCGCTAGCCCTGTGCGGAGCACCTTCGCGTTGGTGGGATACGCATGGGCCGGTATTCCGCACTTGGGAGGAGTGTCGGAGTGGGATGATCCTGCACTTGGGAACCCCAGCTGACAGATGGATCCCGAGGTCAGAGGACCCACGCAGATACTTGCTGACATGGGAAACACAATGGTGCGATAGGACCCTGCCTGAACAAGCTCACCTAGTTACCTATGACCTAGGCTTGCATTCAACTGCGAAGCTGCACCAGCCCACGCGCAATTGGGAGAATTTTCGAACATTTCAGGTGACAGATGGCACAAGGACACTTGACATAGCCCTATCACACATGGACGCCCTGACCAAGGGAGAAGCGTGCCTGTCAAGAGGTATGGTGGCCAAGTTGCTAGAATGGTACCTGAACCATGTTACAAAACACCTGGCGTCGGCTTTAATTCGGGGTACACAAACAACACGCAAGCGTCATCCAAAGTCTAAAGATACCATGGGAAAGCCCTCAGGTACGACTAATGACTATCAGAAAACCACATTTTGGTAGGAAGGGAACCTTACCGTTACGCACAATGGGCGGCTGGCCATCAATGCGGAAATTAATGGTAAGTTTGTTCAGGATGATCAATGGTAAGTTTCAAGTAAGGTTTACTTTGCCATTAGATAGCCTCGAACAGTATAAGGTCAATAGGATAGCATCGCAATAGGCTCCATATTGTTTCTGCACCCTGCCTATGTTCTCCTCCTGCTGGATTCTTGGGATCGTTGATGTTTTTTGGGAAGCCTGTCCTTTGGTTGCTATGGTGGTCCCTGACCTGCCGAACGCTCCAGCACCTACCAGTTCAACACCCACAGATATCATGTTGAGAAGGTATGGGGATGCCAAGATTGATCAAATGATTGGTTGCTGACCCCCTACAGGGGGAATTGACTTTGAACCTCACGCGAAGAGGCACCACAGCTGCACGACAGATGTTCCCGACCTTCACAACCCGGGAACGATTGCAGGACCCAGCTGGATGGCCTCGGATGATACTACGAAGGAGGGTACGCAATTGTCACAGTTCACCACCAACATTGTCACAATCAAGTCACAGCTCGTCCTGCGCAAAGAAGGAACAAAGCACTATAGGAATCTGTTGCTACTTTTTCGCAGTCCCAGACTACTACCCAGCGAATTCCATATTTGTTCGTTCCCTCGCACTGTCATAGTTAACGACCACACCCCAATAGCTACGGACCTAAAAATCGATTTGGTGCAACTATCCCAAGAGGCGTTATAACGATTATCCACCGTTGTGTCACAAGTGCTCCGTCACCGTGGCTGGACTACACGGTAGCAGCATGAGATAACCCCGAAAGTTCAGGCGCAACGGGTTGCATTGATCACAGAAGAAACGAATATTATTAAGGAGCAGCTTACTGAAGGCACTCAGTTGGTCGAGACGGCTACGCAGCTCTGGACAGCAGTCTGGTTCCACCCCATGCTTCAGCGTATCCAGGAAGACTTACGACAGAAGGAAGCTACTTTTGATCAGATCGAAGCTCCCTTGCCTTCCCATGTCTTTGCGCAGCGTCTAGCCATCATAGACATGATTGCGAATCTCTGTCGCACCAAGCATGTCATCAGGAAGCGGTTGAAACCATGGGGTGATACCACCCTCCAGATCTCCCAGGATGCTCATACCACCATCACACGCCTCCACCGGATGTTAAAACAGGTTACCACGACTCTGAAAGGCCCTGCCTCCTTGACGCTTGTCAACATCGCACAACTAGCTACTGCCCAAAGTCAGGAAGTGTTCCCTCCGCTTCTCCACGCCCTCGATACCTTGCGTGCGCAGATAGCGGCCGGACCACCATAGTGACTCAGGATGAATCACAAGATTATGTTGGGGGACTGTTGGAACAAGGTCTCCTACGAGCTGCGAAACTAGTCCATTTTTTAATACTTTTGATTATATTTAGTCTAGTGCAGGGGTTTTGGGGTGGGTCAAAGCCCCAAAAGCATTGTAATGGGTAAAAGGGTAAACCAGGGGTCCAAAAACCATGGTTTGCAGACCATATGAAAGTCTAGGCTAGATTACTATAAATAGAGGAACATTTTATATTGTAAGGAAGGCAATGAAGAGCTATTGATGAGAATTATGGTTTAAATTGTCTGTTTAGGTTTTTGGGGAATAGACTCTTGCTGGCTGTGTGTGCGGAGATCCTAAGTCCAGCTGTGTGCGGACCCTGCTGCTATGTGCGCAGGCTGGGAAGGGGATTGTAAGAAGGAACTACTGAATTGATGAATAAGAAAGGTTGATAGAGAACTGAATCTGTGAGTACTATTTGTGTGGATCATTGGTAATTACTGCATTGTGCACATTTTGTACTTAAGCTGTGAAAGATCTATGTAAGTGTGTTTTCTGTATCTGGATATGTTCCATTCTATTTTGTTTCTGTGATATTGTGCTATTGTCATAAAAGTATATAATTATAGATCTAGTGCACATGGATGCAAATAGAAATCTCCCTGGTCCTGCGCAGAACAAAGGTGATCTAGGTATCATAGGGCTGAATGCAGCTCTGCTTTCCTTACCTATCCTTTATCAGGGTGCGGAAACTTGGTTCCAGCACCCACCCATACTACTTCGGGTGAGACTTTGACCTGCGCAAGTAGGTCATTTCTGAAAGGGCCAGTAGTATAGGGGTTTGTTGGAAAACCTTGAACTCTGAACCTGGGTCAGGACCCCTCGAGCCAACAGACATGGGCACTCAGAAGAGTGCACAAACATTGTCGAATGAGAGGTCATGATAACACCAACAATCTCTTGGTACCACAGACCTGTTACCTGCACATATCAAATACGAAGCACACATGGCAACAATTTTGTGGCATATTATGATCACCCATAATTAGTATTATTCCATAAAACAAACAAGAAAACAAAATTTTATTATAAATGCAATTTTAATCTAAATGTAGCTATTCTATCATAACAATATCATATGATGTTAGTTCTAATGCAAGAAAATCATCATGTGATGCGTCCTATTCTAACATGTATATTACATCATAAAATTTCTAAGTGTAATCACAGAGCCAATGCAACCATGAAATCATAAAATCAATTAAAAAATACTTTTCCCAATGATTACTTATGCAAAAAATCAAAAGGAAAGGATGGTAACAATCATATGGTGGGTCACCAGGGCGAGAGGTGGGAAAATAGTATGCCCACAAATGGAGGATCTCGAGAGAAGAGGGGAAAAATGGATGTAATATAATTGACGAGAGCCTCTCTTCTAACCAGAAGATATAGATGTCAACAATCAAGCTTATAACTTTTGATGGATGGAAAAATCAGGCATATCACCTCCATTGTGGTCCATATCATTTATGTCATGCTTCATGGCCACCATAGGGTTATCACTAATAGGAAAGTGATGTAGAAATTTGAATAATAGATCACTTATTCACCGAGATTATTATCATGGTCACACACTATTTGAGCTTCATGCATAACACATAACCTCTTCAACCATTGATCATCAATTTGCGGAATTAAAAGCAGTCGCATGCACGCATAGAAACATTAATCAATCACACATATAAACACAGTATGTAATGGGGAAAGCTTACAGCTGAAAACCCCCAACTATCTGTATATTATAATGATAGAGAACATGTAACAATCATAGTACAATACTCCTCACAAGTTCTCAGCACTATCTCCAATTGTTACACACAAACTAGCTCAGATCTGAACAAGTCACAGGTTCAAATCTCCTCCATTGTTTGCCTGCCTCTATTGCGCAATCCAAGATGAGAATGAATGAGATCCAAGTTCGAATCCCCTTGGCTTGTACTTGCGCAATCCTCATTGGCAATCTCAATCAATGTGTGTGCAAATCTCATGCACAACTATAGTCACAACTGATAGTAGACTCACCCTTTCACCCACCTCTAACACTGGTCTCCACTGAACTGTCCATGCACTACAGTTAACTGATGTGTTCTTTAGTTGATTTATGAGTTAATAATTAGTGAATTAATTAATAATTAATTCACACCACTCATCACTAGTGTATTTATCAGTTAGACTAAATACAACTAATTCAATTAAGTTAAACCGAACACATCTCCATCAACTGTCTCATCAACTCCACCAAACTCTGCCACATGAGTTCCAACTGAAGTCAACCATGCAATAGCTAAAATAAACCCTAGGAATAGCGTAATTCCTTCTGTCAGCTGCATGTGCCACATCCGTAGCTCGAACTGAAGTGCTGCAAGAGGATAAGATAATGTTTATAGTCCAAATATTATTAAGAGCTAATAATGTTCGACTGATCTATTTTTAGACTGGCAGTCTAAAAATAGACTCCGCCCAGTATGTCTAAAAATAGAGGTCCATCTATTTTTACCAACTTGACCAATCATCCACAAATAGCATCCTGCAACTCATAGACCATGATCCATATGTCTAAAAATATACTTTGCGACAAAAATCACTTGTGTGGCGCCCACCTAGTTTAGGTGATCACTTTCCAACTAGGATCAGGAAAAATGTTTCAGGATGCCTCCTTCACTATTTCTTGTTGCCATCTTCAACACTCCCTCTCAACAAGAAAGGACTGTCTTTGCATGCGACATGCAACTCCATGCATTCACCTTGCAACCTTTTCAAGCGCCATGCAACTCCATGCATTTGCTCTGCAACTCTTCTGAAACTGAATAGGCTCCAAACAACTCAATCAGTCTGATGCATCTATCATCAAAGTCTTCGACTTCTACTGGCCAACTGCACATGTCATCAGGAACCATTGCGCTGTTGAACTCTTGCACCCATGCACTCTGCACTTTCTGTCAACTCTAATTCGCGCTCCAATATCTGACACTGTCACTTTGATCTGCCTGCATCAATCCAACTGATCATGCTACTGCTGCACTGTGGGCACCTCTTAGCCAGGTTCAATTCATGAGATCCACACCATCTCATGAATCTTTCCCAGAAATCTCCTCTTGGGATTATTCATGCATGTCGCCCCACCTCTCACCTAGTGGTATAGCTGCATGCACTCCCTCTGCCCATCTGGCATGAAATTTCTCTACATGAGTGGTTTCTCCCACTCCATGATCCTCATCTTGTGGCTACTCCACATCCCAAGGTTCACTCAATTTATGCACCGTGTTCTTCCGTTTTCATCAACGATGTCTTTTCAGACACTTCCAACAAAAGAGGGAAGCTCCGTAGACATCCCATCTACTTCAAGTCCGTAGAGATTCTTTGCTCGAATCCCAACCTTCTTGACTTGTCCTGTTGCCTTGTGCCGAAGGAAAACTTTTCCTTCACTGAAGACAACTTCATACCCTTTATCCTCTAACATTGCGACTGAGATCAAATTCTTCTTTAAACCTGGAACATGCACTACATCTTGTAAAAGAATAAGTTTACCTGACTCCCTTTGAAAGGTTATGGCACCAATGCCGGTCGCATTGTATCGTCCATTGTCGCCCAACTCAACATGCAACTGGAGATCTTTCTCCACCAAGTCACTGAAAAGATTCACATCTCCCGTCATGTGAAAGGAAGTGCCACTATCAAAATACCACCCCGATCCCAATGCACTAGACACCATGCATGCGATCAATGAGAAGTCCATCTCAAATTGCGAGGCAAGAGCCTCACTAGATGCAGCTCCAGCAGCCTGCTTGTTCTTCTTCTTCTGTGGACAATTTGTGGCGTAATGTCCATGCCCGTGTGCGGAAAACACTTCACTTCTGGCACAACATGTCACGCTCTTTGTCATCCACACCGATTGACACATTCTTCTTGCTCCTTCCTCCTTGCGCCTGGGCAGCCAAAGCACAACCTCTTCATCGTGTGCCTTTGATGAAGATCCGTCCCTGGTACTCTGCCTTATCTCCTCTTGCACAAGATCCGACCAAAGTCGCTCCCATTCTAGAAATTTCTCCCGACCATTGACAGAGTCCTCATAGGAATGCCAACTCTTCAGAAGCCCAAGGAGAGCCAAACTCACCAAGTCCTTGTCATCCACACTAACTCCTACACTCCCAAGCTCATCCTTGCTGTGGACAAACTTTGTCAAGTATACCGGAATAGTGCCATTCTTCTCCATATTTATTTTCCTGAGTTTATCCTTGAGCGCCAACTTCCTCTGGTCGCTCTTGCTTTGGAATAAATCTGTCAAGGATTTCCACATCAAAAATGGAGAAGCCTTACCATGCAGGCTGGATACTATGTGATCCTTCACGCCCTCCAACAGAATCCTTCGACACCTTGCTGTCTTATTTTGCCAAGCTTCAACTACAGCAGCATCAGTAGAAGTAGGCTTTGGAACTTCTTTCTCTATGAAATCCAACAACCCATTATCTTCTAAAACCACCTCCATCCTATCTCTCCATGCAATATAATTTGAGCTGCCCTCAAGGGCATACTCCAATCGCAATCCGTTGAAAGACATTTCAGCTATGACACCAAGAAAACAATTCTGCAAATTTGAATTCCACCAGCTCCAAACTCAACTTCTTCCAATCTAAACTTGAGAAAAAATTATTTCCAATACAGAGATTGACTATAGGGGCATTTCCCAGACCTTTGACCTTCAAATAAGGATGAATCCGGAGGCTACCTAGCCCACGCTACAGACTCTGCCTATAGAAATAAAATGTAATCACCGTAATAGATCTGATGATCAATATTGCTCCGATACCATGTAGAAATTTGAATAATAGATCACTTATTCACCGAGATTATCCTGGTCACACACTATTTGAGCTTCATGCATAACACATAACCTCTTCTATCATTGATCATCAATTTGCGAAATTAAAAGCAGTCACATGCGCACATAGAAACATTAATCAATCACACATATAAACACAGTATGTAATGGGGAAAGCTTACAGCTGAAAACCCCCAACTATATGTATATTATAATGATAGAGAACATGTAACAATCATAGTAAAATACTCTTCACAAGTTCTCAGCATTATCTCCAATTGTTACACACAAACTAGCTTAGATCTGAACAAGTCACAGGTTCAAATCTCCTCCACTGTTTGCCTGCCTCTACTGCGCAATCCAAGATGAGAATGAATGAGATCCAAGTTCGAATCCCCTTGGCTTGTATTGCACAATCCTCATTGGCAATCTCAATCAATGTGTGTGCAAATCTCATGCACAGCTATAGTCACAACTGATAGTAGACTCACCATTTCACCCACCTCTAACATTGGTCTCCACTGAACTGTCCATGCACTGCAGTTAACTGATGTGTTCTTTAGTTGATTTATGAGTTAATAATTAGTGAATTAATTAATAATTAATTCACACCACTCATCACTAGTGTATTTATCAGTTAGACTAAATACAACTAGTTCAACTAAGTTAAACCAAACACAACTCCATCAACTATCTCAACAACTCCACCAAACTCTGCCACATGAGTTCCAACTGAAGTCAACCATGCAATAGCTCAACTAAACCCTAGGAATAGTGTAATTCCTTCTGTCAGCTGCATGTTCCACATCCATAGCTCGAACTGAAGTGCTGCAAGAGGATAACATAATGTTTATAGTCCAAATATTATTAAAAGCTAATAATATTCGACTGATCTATTTTTAGACTGGCAGTCTAAAAATAGACTCCGCCCAGTATGTCTAAAAATAGAGGTCCATATATTTTTACCAACTTGACCAATCATCCACAAATAGCATCCTGCAACTCATAGACCATGATCCATATGTCTAAAAATAGACTTTGCGACAAAAATCACTTGTGTGGCCCCCACCTAGTTTAGGTGATCACTTTCCAACTAGGATCAGGAAAGATGTTTCAGGATACCTCCTTCACTGTTTCTTGTTGCCATCTTCAACAAGTGAGACTGATGAGATGGAGAGACACAACAAGTAGGTTTCCTACGATGATCACACTTAGGAGAGATGGAGGATCCGTAATTATTAGTGATAATGTAAGAAGGGTTGAGGAAAGGGTCCACATGGGACTAAAATACAACCCCAAAATTGTGAGGAAAGACAAGAGTCTTATCAATATCATCATCATCAGTGTCATAGATAGGGTTCTTGTCGAAATGATTTCCACAAACCTCCAATTTTCCTTATTTAATATGTAAATAATCATTGATATCAATGTTTGAAGGGGCCATGTGATCACATTATCCAAGGTCTTCAAAGGGTGAATCATCAACGATAATATCCTTGGAAAATTTAGGGTTAACCTTAACTTCACTCTATATAGATTCTCCCTCCCTATCACATATGCTTTTGAAATGATCATTATTCCTATTTTCATCATGTGGACTCGGGGAGGACCCTCTTTCCTGCACAACATCTATATTCCCAAGGTCATGATGATGCTCAATGAAGGCTTCCTCTTGAATGTTTAATTCAGGGCATACTAAAAAATACCTAAGAAAGACTTCAAAGAAATCTTCAATAGAGGAGATACTCCTAGGTTCGTGATAATGCAACCATGATTTATTACCATGGAGAGATCTCATGAAAAATAACATAAGGAAATCCTAGTGGACCACTTTCTCCTTTTAATCATGCACAATAAATATTTCTACATGATCAATTGTGGAGAGTGGATCACCATCAAACATGGGCACCCCACATACCATCCTTCATGTGACATGATTAGGGGTTCCTAGGGATACTAGCGATGTCAAAAGCGGGAAAATAATCAAATAAAGACATCCTATTGATATATCCATGTAAATTATGTAGGAGTCATGAGAGTGAATTTAAATATTCCTAGAAAAATTCTTGCTTCAACCTACAAGCATTGACCTTAAAGTTCAGTGAAGAAACAGGGCCTCGTTATTCCAACATAGTCGCCAAGACTGATATATCTAGATTTTTGTATGGGGAAAAATATGCATGTCCTGTGTCCTCAGAAACAACACCAAAAATGTTACTGCTCAAACTAGCTGGGGTCCTAGGAGGGGATCCTATAGAACAAATACTAGGTCAAGGGGAAAAAATGGATCAATAGCCCATTTTTACATCAGCTAAAGCTCCCTACTCTTTTTATACTTTCACCAATGGAAGGATTCACGGTATGAGAGGAACCACTAGGAGAGATAGATCAATGATAGGTGATTCCTAAATATTATTGAAAAGAGAGGCCCAAATAATGGGCTTAATTTCTTCGGAAGCAAGGCAGAGGGCTCTTTTAGAAGGGATCAGAGGATACCTAGACTTAGGGTTTGGAGAATATCTATTAACAAGAGATATCCTAGACCTAAGGATCCTAAAGTAGAAATGGTTTCTATGTAACCCTTGTGGGATTTGAGTCACAAAGTTTTGGGACCACAAAGAGACCAAGTGGACCCAAGCTAGGTCGAGGGTGTGGAGTTAATCAATGATAGATGGGCTTGACTAGCTTGGGAAGGGGAATAGTATCAAAGGAATGATTTTCTCTTGGAAAAATGAATACACTAACCCTAGGGAACCTAGGGAGAAGAACAATATTTTGGATAGGGCTTGTGATATATTGAGATTCCACCGTCAGATTGAGCTAAAAATTGGACCCCTAAAGAAGACCCCAACACAGAAGCTCATTAATTTTCAAGGATTTTCACTAGCTAGAAATGACTTTAGGTGATTACCTAGGAGGCCTTCTGTTACACAGTAATTTGTCACCGTCCCTACCATTCCCCGTCCCGCACAATGGAGGACCCATTTTGTGACCTGTGAACATTGTCATGCCTTGAAATCATCATCAATGCATTCCTCTAAACATGAGCTTCAATTGCCCTAAAGACATCTCCTCTTTGAAAATCATAAAACACTTTTACCGGCGCGGGTAGACAGCCTGGGAATCCCGCGCCAATGGGGAAAATCCTACAAAGAGGCTGCGCCAACTGGCGCTCTGTCCCAGAGCAGCAGTCACGCTAACCAATTTAAGGAGTGTTTTTTAAATAAAGATGGCGGAAGTTGTGTTTCAACAAACTCAGAAACCATTGCCTATCTTGAGTTGGGAGGTTTGGCTACGGGAGTTCCATGGAAGGGAAGTGGTTTTCCACCTCCCATGGAACCTTCCTTGTTGATAGGGCCAATCCCACAATAATAGGGATCCCAACTCCCTCCTTCCCCATCTATAAAAGCCTGCTCAATTCCATGGCAAGCTAGTCTTGAAGGGCCTAAGCTTTGAATCTCCAAATTCCCAAGAGCCTTTGTGCTGTAAGAGCCCTCTTTCTTCCCTTAAGGCCAACTCAAGTAAGGAGACTATCGTCGAGAGACTCTGGAGAGGTTTTCCCTTTCCCTGGCGAGCTTTGCGAGACGTGAACGACTGGAGACCCATCCGAAGGAGACCACGACGTCAGAACTTGGTTGTAATCTCTCTTCGTTTGTTATTTAATAGATGATTACGATTATGGTTCCACTCTATTTTCCATTATGTTAATATGAGTAATATCCTTTCTGACTGATATTTAGTTACGTATGCCGGGTTTTATGCTTGTATCTGTTTGTTTCTTGCATGTGCAGGTGTTCATCCGCGGAGATCGTGGAGGGATCGTGATCTGCCGAGGCTGAGGAACGGGGACACTTCTTCTTCAGATCATAGCATTGGATTCCAGGTAGGCTTCCATCTTTAGTCTTTTCATTCGTAACTAGGAACCTGCGTCGTAACATTTTTGATTGTTGCTAGACCCCTGCTGGGCTAGTAGGGATCGCCTCTGTCCGCAGAGGGGATTTACCTCCTCAACAATTTGGCGACTCCGCTGGGGATCGTCTAGTTTTCACTGTCTCGTTTGGATTGTCTCGTTTTGATTGTTTTATGATTTTCCTTGCTTGGTTAGCCTTCTGGGCTGGGTTCTTTTGCTGTTTTTTTGCTTCTTGGTTTGCTTAGTTTACATTGATCTGCTTCTGGAGTATTTCTTTTTTAATTTTGGCTGAGAAACTCGACTGGCGCGCTTTTTAGCCTGACAGTCGCGCTAATTGGCGCATGTTGCTTTTGTTTAGCCCACGCCAATTGCTTTCTGGTGCGAGTTGCAGGCTTAGAGTCGCGCCACTCCTGTAAGGTTTTTGAGTTTGGTCAGTTTTGAACTCTCTGGGTCTGTTCAATGCTTTTCTTCTTGATTTTCCGACAACCTGAGTGTGTTGGAGTCCTGTTTGACTGGGAATTCACCTCTGTCCTTTGGTTGTTTGCTTTTATCTATCGATTTCACGTTTTAAGCCCTAGGGCATCTAGTGGCTTAGTGTATCGAGCCCTCCTTGGGAGTTTTGGTGTTTTGGTTGTCCTGTCAACTTTCTGATCGCTCCTCCGCATCCTCTTAGTAGTTGTTCACTGTTTTGTTGCGATTTTTGGGTGATTGTTCATTCCTTCATTCAGATTTCGTTTGGTCTTGCTTTGGGCCTAGATCACATGGTCCATTAGAGCCTTTGAGTATTTTTCTTGGTTTTGAGAGACTTTGGTCGATTTGGGATCTGATCATTTGTGTCATTGAGTGAAATTTGTTTGTTTTGCTCTCTCAATATCGTTTCTCAAATTGTTCCGTGTGTTTTCGGTTTTTTTAGTGCATTTAGCTATCAAACGTTGAAAATTACAAAAAAAATCTCTTTTGCTTTTGTTAATTAGTGCAAATTGTAATCTTTTCGATTTTGCTAGTGATTAGTGATTTGAATGAAAAGTTTTCAATTTCATTAGTTGCATTAGAGATCTCATTGTTTGTCTTCCGGTCATTTCGTTTGTGTAAAAGCTCTCAACTCTTCTGTAACTAGTTTTCATCGAACGAAATGTTGGACTGTGGCATGTAGCTTTGCATTTAAGAATCTTTTAAGACATTACATACGATAGGGCCTGAAAATCGAAACTTAATTGAAGATCAACTGTAAAATTTATTCAATTAACCTAAGGCAGCATTGGAATTTAACGAAACATTTTAGAGGTCTAGGCTAGAGACATGTTCCGACGTCTTTAAACCTAGCAGCTGTCGCTCGCCTTTTGGCTTTAGACAGCGCTAGTACGGACTTGTGCTCCCCGTACCGTCGCATATATAAAGGGAGACCCCTCTAGGTTTTCAATCCTTTATCCACAGGAAGCCGAGCCTACCGCCCTATACCCGTGATACACCGGACACATCATTCGGGGAGACTACCTGCACGTACGGAAAGTCCTTGGTCGATTTATTTTTCATTATTGAAACCAAGGTGTATATTGCAGTTCATGGATATTTGGTACACCCTCTTGCTTAGTATTTCCTGAGCAGTCATTTGGTCTTTTCTGACTCCCTAAACTTGAAAAGACCGTCAAGCGCTTGTCCTTTCACGCTTGTGTCAAATCTGAAAGAGATAGAGTCATATTTTTATCGTTTCTCGACTCTTAAAACATGAAACGGTAGAGTTTCTTACTTTCCAATGTGGTAAAAATTAATCGCCCACGATTACACGCCCGCTTAGTTATTGCTTGTTGACCATTTGATCGTGTGTCTTAACTCTTTTTCAGCCCGTGTGTGGTTTTGAGTTTGATGGCAACTTTTCCAGAGTTCACCAACCAAGGAATCCCCTCCGATGGGAATCCTGGTCACTTTCCTCCTTTCGGAAATGTTGGTGCTCCTTACATGGCGACGTTATCCCTTCCTGGGTTAACTGTTGGGTTGCCTGTTCAGTTGTTCTCAACCTGTGTCGTTCCGAATGTCTCAGTTACTGGTCAATCAGTTCCTCCGCCTGAACAACGTCATGTTGATTCCAAGGTGGACCTCTCCCCTTCTTCGCCTATTTCTGAGTCCTCCTCCTCTTCTTCGCCTGGTGAAAGTCTGGATTCAAGTAACCAGGTGGCTAAGAAGAAGAAGAAGAAGAAGTCTGACAAGCGAGAGGCTAAAAGTGCAGCTACTGCCTCTGAAACATCTCCTCTTGATAAACCTCCCAACCCTCCGCGGAAAGTCAATTTCCCCTACATGTTGTGCACGGGAGACCATCTTCTTCGAGACTGCCCTGGTATTCCCAAGGTCCTCGAAGTATGGTCCGACGGTGTCCCACCATTGCCGTTGGCTTCTAGAGATCAAGTTGGGGGCACTGGTAAAGCTCTTAAGTTGCAGGGTAAGCTCACCAATCCCTGTAAGTTGTGTGAAGGGCACCATGCCATTCACCTTTGTCCGCATATGGATGAAGCCAAACAAGTATTGGACAACTCGACCGATTCTACGCCACGCCTCCCAGCTGGTTATAATCAGCTTTCCTCGAGTCCTTCACCAGCCGATATTACGATTGGTCAAGAGTCATCCTTGGTCAATCCCACTCCCTCGGAAATTCAAATTCAAGAATCCATCCCTGACCAACCACTGGTCGTGGGATCAGTTGAGCTGGCTCCCTCCACGGTGCACCAGGTCTTTTCCGTAGAGAGTGGCTCTCATAACCCTCATGTTCTTCTAGTTTCTTCAGATTCTTTAGACTTGGAGAAATATTCTCATGTCTCGGTATCTCAAGAAGAAGCTCCTTCACCTCCCGTGATGGAGGCTCCGAGTGATCTCCCTCCCACCTCCGAGATGGAAGTCACGGAGGATGCTCCTTCTTCCGTAACCTCAGGGGAAGACCTTCTTATGACGATGGTAGCCCCTCCGAGTAGTTTGGTCGCCTCCTTTGATTGGAGTCGATTCGCAAGATTTCGCCTGTCGTCTTATGTGCCTTTCGAGATCACAGTATAGGCTTTTGGTCTGGTTGTACCTAGTACCATCATAGACGAAGGTGCCTCTGTTAGTATCCTGTCCTCAACTACCTGGCAAGCTTTTGGTTCGCCATCGCTTGCGCCCGTTACACAGAATCTGTTGGCATTCAATAGAAGGACTAGTCAACCCTTAGGGATCCTTCCAAGGTTTCCCGTTACTTTGGGAGGTAAAACCGTCCATATCGACGTGATGGTTGTTCCAGGCCCCTTGGATTTCAATCTGATCTTGGGGCGCGATTACACCTATGCCATGGGAGCCCTTGTCTCCTCCCTTTTCCGTGTGGCCTGTTTTCCACATGAAGGACGGATCGTGACCATTGATCAGCTTTCTTTCTTTGGTCCTGATGTGGCAACTGGCCCGCCATCATTCCCTCCTAGTTTTTATCCACCCATTGTATCTGCCCCACCGCAGGTCAACTATGTGGCTACCTACCCTGTGCCTGTACTCAGTGACCATGCCATCGTGCATAGTGTACTGGGGGCATTGGGTCCTGATTTCCAAGATGTTGTTCTCCCACCTGGTGCGAAACTCTTGGAAGTCATGACTTCTTGTTCATCATAATAAGTAGTCTGGCGGAGCATGGTTCGTTTCCTTGCGTCAAGCTCCTTAAAAAATGAAATCAATTCTGTTGGAGCAGAGTTCATTTTCTTGTTTCAAGCTCGTTAAAAAATGAAGCAGGATGTCGGAGCATGGTTCTTTTCCTGTGTCAAGCTCCTTAAAAAATGAAACAAGGTTGTCGGAGCAGAGTTCCTTGTCTTGTGCCAAGCTCCTTAAACCATGAAACAAGGTGTCCCGAGGATAGTTCTTTTAATGTGTCAACCTCGTTAAAACAATGAAACACGTTCCTGTTCAATTCGAGTCTTTGATATGATCTTGTAAAATCCTAGTCGAGTCTTTCTCTTGATCTCGTAACTTGAACCTTCACTCCATCTGCCTTTCACATGGACTGAAGCTTGGGGGGCATGTACCTCGAATTGAGTCACCATGCTGGGGGCATGCTTACTGTTTCAAGCATAGTTTGTTTCCATTCCAAGCTTGTGTAAAAATGAAACCAACTTCAAGCAGAGTTTCCTGATTTCAAGCTTGTGTAAAAATGAAACCTTTCCCATTTTACCTCTTGTGATTGTCATTTTATCAGCCTGCTTTTGTCAGATGAGCCTTGGTTTTCTCACTCCATTGTCACTATTTGCTTGGCCGATCATATGCATTCACTTGGTTGTTTTACCTATTCCTAAGGAAGCGCTGCGATGAGTGGTCTTGTTAGCCAGCCTCTTAACCTTTATTTGTTTTGAGTAGTTCCACCATTACCAGAACCAGTCGCTACCCTTTATACCACTCGTTCCTCCAGGAGGAGTCATCTTTCAGCTCTTTTCTGACTCTCTAAACATGAAAAGATTGCCGAGGCCCTTGTCGTTTCGATCTCGTTAAAGTGGCTGCGAAACGACATCTACCCAGTATACGTTTACCCCTTTTTCGGGCTGGGATGGATTGATTACGAAAAAGGAATACCCTAGCCTATCGCGACTAGGAGGTTTTCTCGGATATTGTTTTCTACCTTTTCGGATCCGAGAAACTATTTACGAAAAGGGACTGTTGGAGTTTACTTTTCCGCTGTCTTTTCAAACTCTCTAAACATGAAAAGACGCCGATTTCTTCCTTTGTTAGACTCGTTAAAACCTAATGACATTGGATTCAGTCGAAATGACATTACTCGAGTCACTCCTTCCTAGGGCTCGTTAAATGTACTAGGATGGATTCGTCCGAAGGACGGACTTATATGACAAGCATATGGTATCCTCTTCAAGCTTGTGTAAAAATAAAGAGGTACTCGCCAAGCATGGTGGGGAAAAATGGAACCACAATCATTGTCGTCGGTAGTATGTCGCTCTTGAACATGGCACTTGTCTGCATTTGTGTCGGGTTGGGGACATCTCATCTCGTTTCTTCACTTTGCCTCCTTGGGTTTGGATAATCCCTTTTGACCTCTCATCTGCTCATTGCCTCGTCACCATGACCTCTGATCTGTTGATGTCAAATACTACCAAGACCACTGTCGTGCCGTTTATATGTTCAAGAGGAGTTGGCCTCTGCAAATATCAACCTTCCTCTGTTTCTCATACGATCTTGATTCACAACAAAACATCATGTTCCTCTGTCTCGTGTCGATGATGTGGGAAACGTTATGGCCCACCTTCGATCAAGATCACTTCCTGTCGACTTCAGCTCATTATCCGGGAAGTTGGTCTAGAGACTCCTTCATGGTACCTTGGAGCCTGCATGCCTCAATGGCAGGTTCGTCGCATTCGACGTGAAGTTTTCATCATTGGCCTCCGATCGATTGATTCTGCGGGTGTTCGACGCCAACTCATTTATTCGCACGCCATAGATTGTACCTGTAGTACCTTGAGGACCATTGTCATTATTGGTGGTTTCTCTCGCGTCTGTTAATGGCTCTCATCATTGGCTGGTAATCAGACGATGTTCATGCATGTTCGACTTCAGCTCACATATTCGCATGCCTGAACTTGTACTTTATTTGGGTCGAGATGGAGCACAAGACCCTGGATTGTGTCTGTTGTGATCCAGGCTGCGATTGTGGATTATTATCATTATGTACATGGCTCATTGATTGTATGGCTGCGACCATACTTGAGTCTATTTATTTGATCCTAGCTGGATGGCTGCGCCCATACCCTGGATCCGGATTATAGCATACTCTGTTTTGGATGGCTGCGCCCATATCACATATACATCATGTACTTGAGATACCAGTTGTATTTTTCTGCGCAGGTTTTCCGACGGCGGGCCTTCAATTGAACATGTTCTCGTAAAGCATTTCACCCCTCTCTCTCTCGGGCCTCATACTTTAGGGGGCATCTGTTACACAGTAATTTGTCACCGTCCCTACCATTCCCCGTCCCGCACAATGGAGGACCCATTTTGTGACCCGTGAACATTGTCATGCCTTGAAAACATCATCAATGCATTCCTCTAAGCATGAGCTTCATTTGCCCTTGAGACATCTCCTTGCAAAAATCATGAAAAAAATCCCTTTTTGCATTGGCGCGGGAAGACAGTTCAGTACTCGCGCCAATGGGGAAAATCCTGCAAAGAGGTCGCGCCAACTGGCGCTCTGTCCTAGAGCAGTAGTCGCGCCACCCAATTTAAGGACTGTTTTTTAAATAAAGATGGCGGAAGTTGAGTTCCAACAAACTCAGAAACCATTGCCTATCTTGAGTTGGGAGGTTTGGCTGCGGAAGTTCTATGGAAGGGAAGTGGTTTTGACACCTCCCATGGAACCTTCCTTGTTGATAGGGCCAATCCCACCATAATAGGGATCCCAACTCCCTCCTTTCCCATCTATAAAAGCCTGCTCAATTCCATGGCAAGCTAGTCTTGAAGTGCCTAAGCTTTGAATCTCCATATTCCCAAGAGCCTTTGTGCTGTAAGAGCCCTCTTTCTTCCCTTAAGGCCGACTCAAGTAAGGAGACTATCGTCGGGAGACTCACGAGAGGTTTTCCCTTTCCTTGGTGAGCTTTGTGAGACGTGAATGACTGGAGACCCATTCAAAGGAGACTGCGACGTCAGAACGTTGGTTGTAATCTTTCTTCGATTGTTATTTAATGAATGATTATGATTATGGTTCCACTCTGTTTTCCATTATGTTAATATGAGTAATATCCTTTCTGACTGATATTTAGTTACGTATGCCGGATTTTATGCTTGTATCTGTTTGTTTCTGACATGTGCAGGTGTCCATCCACGGAGATCGTGGGGGATCGTGATCTGCCGAGGTTGAGGAACGGGAACGCCTTCTTCTTCAGATCGTAGCATTGGATTCCAGGTAGGCTTCTATCTTTAGTCTTTTCATTCGTAACTAGGAGCTTGCGTCGTAACATTTTTTATTGTTGCTAGACCCCTGCTGGGCTAGTAGGGATCGCCTCTATCCGCAGAGGGGATTTACCTCCTCAACACCTTCTAGGTCAGGTTTTATAAAATATGAGAAAAAGGTGTAAAGGATATTTTTTTGGTGACCAAATTGGACTAGAATAGTGCCTAGCTTATTGAGATATTGAATTCAATGTAATCCAACTTCTAGAGATAAATTATTCCCAATCAAAGAGTCTCCTCACAAATTCACATGGACTAGAAGCAACTAAGTAACTATGAAACTTTTTATACTTCGTTGGTGTTGCAATTGATTACTTATCAAGGTAATAATGACAAGAATATACCTCTAGGACATTTATTCATCATACTTGAAATGTGAAACATATGAAAATTCCTCACAAAGATAAGGTTTGACAAATTCACATTTCTTAAAGGGAGCTACACTAGCTTCATGAGCGAAAACATTCATACATTACATAAGTGGCAATACATGTAAATAAAACATGAAAATGACACTTACAAGTATAGCGAAAATTCTCAAGTCATGAATGTGCAAAAATATCGAAGCTCCAAGAAAAAATATAAGATTTTCCAAACATAGAAATGCGTTAGACTTCCAATTCATCCATCAAAGAGGCTAGCCAAAATTCTCAAGAAGAGATAGTCTAATCCAAAAATGTGATGAAAGAAATGAATGAGCCTCTCATCTATTTATGCAATCCATAAGGGGATTCAAATAGCCTAATTAGCTTGATAATTCCCAAATAATAATATAATATATAATAATGACATGACTTGGTGAAAATCCCACCAAGATAGATGAATAATACAAAGGTAAAGCCTCTCAAGAGGGAAAAATAGCAGATACAATGAGTCGTTGGGCCATTGAAGAGGCCAATTGGAGTCCAAAGTGTGCCAATGTGAGAGAATACAATCCAAACATAGTGATTATGGGGATGGCCCCTTCATATCCAAGAAAATCCAATGTGGTGTCTGTTATAGCATCATTTTTCACCCTCATGTGATTCATGATTGTCTCTTTGGCCTTGGGAACCCATTCCCACAGACTTGAATAAAAGTTCATGAAAAACAGTGTTTCAAATCCCATACGTGGGTATGCCCAGACTTTTCCGTGTGTATACGCGAGTCCATAGATACTTTTCCGCGTATGCCATTAAAATCATTAAAAATATATATAAAAATCCCTATTTTCGAGGCTGGGTTGATGGTTATTCCAGTAATTCAACCACCCCAGCCGGTGGCCAACTGTTTCCAACTGATTGAAACTACTTTGAGGGAGTATAAAAGCCCCTCATATGCATGGCCTAAGAGGGAGAGAACATTATAGACATTATACTCTGTTGGAGCCCAATTCAAGTCTGATTTCCCGTGCCTCCTGCACTTCCCAGTTTAGTACAAGAAACCCTTGTTTCCTGGAGATGTTCATCAGCTTATATGTCATCTCATGTGCACAAGTCTTGGAAGAATCTTAGCGAGGCAAGGGCGGAACGGATCCAGACGATGATCTGTTCAAAGATCATGGAAGGATTCAGGTAATCTCTCCACCTTTTTATTATTGTACATGTTGTTCATAATGAAGAAGAACCATCTTGTTCCCAAATTCACGTGTTAATATCTGCTTGCATATGTGAAAAGATTGTTAATTAAGCATTTATTATTGTTTATATGATGTTTCACATGGATTACACTGACATTTAGGAAAGATATATGTTGTACAACCTAGATTTTTGTGCACGTTTCTTCTTGATTTTCAGGTTGAAGAGGAAGAAGGGTTGCTGGGGGTTTGGAACCCGCAGGATCTACGAGTGAGTTCTACAATCGATAATATCTAGTTTTTAGCGTACAAGTGTGATTGTGTGAGTCCTTCTTGAATAGCATGCCCTGATCTGTGGAGGTTTCTGACCCAATGACCTATAGGGAGTTATTTCCCGAAACAGAACTGGTGACTCCACTGGGGATCGCATTCTTGTGATTCCCCTATTGGGTGGTTTCAGCTGTTTTGAAGGTTTCCGACAGTTTTAATCATTATTTCCAGTCCAGTTAGTTTTTTCTCAGTCAGACTAAAGACCTGATTCTTTAGCCAGGCTTGATCTTTTTATTTTTCATTATTTACCTTTCCATACGCTAGTTTTCCTAAACACAGTCGCGTAAACCCCACAGTTTCTGTCAAAGGAAGTCGTGTATACGCGGGTTTCCTTTGCCACAGTCACGTATGCACGCCTGTTGCAAAACTGCTAAGTAGCGTATGCCTGGGCAAATTTTGAAATTTTTGATTTTTTGACTTTTTGGTCTTATCTGCCTATGGTGACCTGTTCCTGCAGTGCCCTTTGAGTCTCTGGATTGTGTTGAAGGTGGTTATTGGTCTTTTTCTCTCTTGTTTGGTTTAATACTGGCTCATTTGGCAAATCTTGTTTTTCTAGTGCTTGCATTTCTGGTTTGAGTACCAAGATCTCTTTCTGGAGATTCTTGGTTGTTCTGCTTAATCAGGACAGAGAGCTTTTGCTCATATACTCTTTCCTAACTTTATGTCTTGCTTTGCACTTTAATTTTTGCCTGTTTTTTGGTTGGTTTTCTTGAGTTCATTTGACTAGGTCTTGTTGCAATTTTTTGAAGAGTCATTTTTGGTTCTTTGAAGTTTTTGTTTGCTGCAAGATTGTGCTATTATTCTGGGCTGAATTACTGAGTTTCTTGTCTTCCTTTTGCTCGTATGAATCTTGCTACTAAGGGGCATTATAAGATTTGGAGCATTTTTGTTGAATTTTTGCTTGAAATTCAGAGTTTTTTTGTCTTGGTAATTGGATAGCTTTCTTAGTCTCTTTGAAGTCTTCTTTTTATAAAATTCAAAAGCCCAAAAACATTTTGTTTTTCCATTTGCTTTTGTTTTGCATTTTGTTTTGGTTTCTTTTCATCTTCTGAAGCCTTGTTGAAATCTTTTGCCTTCGGTTTTTGACTTGATTTGGGAAGGGAATTTGCATTGGTTTCTTTCTCTTATTTCGAGCATATTTTGGCGTCTTTATACTAAGAGTTTCTGATTTGGGAACTAGCTTTGTGGACAGCCAGAAAAGTGATAGAACTGAGGGATTCTTGGAAATTTCTCTTTTCTTTGGTAGATTTTGCATCTTAGAATTGGCATGCTCTTAGTAATTTGCATTAGGTGCACTTGAACATTTTTAGTCTTTTTCATAAATTTTGCGAGTGTGAGGTTTGATATCTGAAAAGAAAAAAAATAGTCTCGTAGAACCCGTGTAGAAATTTCTTTTCATCGAAAGGAAAATACTGCATCTGCATGTAGTTTGGTTTTCATTAATTTCTTTTCTGCGTCACAAAACATCACGAGTTTCATTTCCATATTCCCTTGACTTAATATAACAGCCAACTAAAATAAGCACAATAATCTAAAAACAACTAGCAAGTTTTTTATTAAGTGTCATACACCAACTAGCTAGGTTGTAAGGCCTTAGATTAGGTGAGTGGAGAGTTAACTCTCCAAGGCCGCTCAAACTAAAACATAGAAGTTTATTAGTTGATCGAAATCCAACACCGTTAGGTGGACCGGGAAAGCTCTCCTCTAGAGAGTCAAGCGCGAGGGGAAGTGAAGGCCGAGAAGAGAGATACCCCCTCTCTGATTTGTTGGATCTTGCCTCAAGACCGTTCCGCCCGGCTACTGACACGAATTGGTGCCCTTAGTTTCCATTCCTAGGTTCCACATAGGTGACTGCGGGGGGGAATACCCGTGGTACCTGAGGCAGACGTCGTATCACCTCCAGCAGTACTTCTAGAGGTTGCCCTGGCGAAGCTTGGGTACTTGCACCGGCAAAGGCTATTGTTAGGAGGTCGGCGTAACTGTTTCTGTTACCTTCACTAGTATTCCTGGGCCGTAATTATCCCAGACTACTTTCAGGAGGTCCTATTTTTCGCTTTCTCGTATTTTGGTGTCCGGTCCTAATCACCCGGAGTGGAAATACCTGAAGGCTGCTTGCTTGGTTGCATCTTAGGGATTTTTATAGTGAGTGCTCTTTGCTCCTAGCTTGCTTAGCTTTATACTTTTTTGAGTCTAATTAATCTGTTAAAGTGGCTGATCAAGCACCTCGTCGATCGAGGAGAATCCGGGGGTTATCTCCCAAGAATGTTGAGCCTTCTTCAAGAAGGCGTAGGAGTAATATAGCAGGTGAATATCACCCAGTGGTATCTGACGTAGCGGAGAGAGATCCTCCGTTAGGGCTTGAAGGTTTTGTAGTAGGTTCTGGTGTTGGTTCTGAGAGGAGCACTCCACTCGCCTCGAGAGTCTTATTTCCGCGAGAGCTAGAAATAGAAGTAGAGGAAGTACCTAAGTCTCCTCATTCACTTCCATCTCCTCTTCCTTCTGATTCTCCATTTGTTGTTGAGTACATCAGACCTGAGTCTGAAAGACCAGGAAATCCTTATCCATCTTATTCATACCTTTCGATGGCCACGACTGAGAACGCGGCTTCAGTTGTGAGTGCTGCAAGCATTCAGACTCCTGCTTCAATAGAAGGAGGAGGTACAATTGCTATATCTTCGATTGCTTCTAGTACTGCTATGTTTGGCTCTGGCTTCACCCAAGCACAAGCTTCTCAATCTGGTCCCTTTTGTTTTGGAATGCCCACTAGTGGGATTCCTTCGTTTTCCTTTTCCACTGCTGCATCTGCACCCATGTCCTCCATGGCTAGTGGGTCAGCTTCTTTTCAAGGGTTCCCCTTCGGAAGTGGGCATATTCCTAGTTCGAATCCTTCCTTAGGGTCTTTTCCTTTTACTTCCTAGACTCAGAGTTTTAACCCTTGGTCTGGAGGTCAGAGTTCGACTACCTTTACCAGTTTGAACCCTATATTTACAATAGTGGGGGAAGGGAATCAATTTTATGCTGGTCAACAAGGGAATGTTTCTTTCCCTTCGTCGAGTGCTTATCAGACTTTTTCCCCTCTTTCTAATGCTTGGAACCCCTATCAGGGGGTTGCCTCTTCATTCACTACTTCGAGGGGGGGGGAACTGGTCCGGTCTTTGGTAACTCTACGTTGGGAGGGGGTCCTTCTCCAAATGCTAGGTCCTTTGGCCCAACATTTTCTATGAGTTCTTTCTGGCCACCTGGTGCCTCATCAAATCCAAGTTATTCTTTTCAGAATGTTGGGAATCTATCCCACCAAGGATGGAATCCTCAGGCTCCTCCTCGTTTACCTTTTCTGGCAACTTTGAACTTGCCAGATTTATCGAAATTGACGAATGATCCGATCCGATATAGTCCGAGGTGGCCTCCGGTTCCTACCAAACTACCTTCAGACATTCCAAAGTTTGAAGGCAAGAATGGAGAGGACCCGGCTGATCATATCACCACTTTCCATTTATGGTGTTCATCTAACTCCCTGATCGACGATTCGATTAGGTTGAGATTGTTTCAACGCACCTTGACTGGAAATGCTGCCAAGTGGTACATTGAGTTAGCTGGGGGCAGTTTTTCTACTTTTGGAGATCTGGCTACTACATTTCTAAACCATTTCCAGTTGCCTGTCCATTATGATGTTGGAACTGAACTCCTAGCTAATTTTAAGCAGGACGATGCAACCCACATTTCTAATCATATTCAGGAATGGAAGAGAAGAAAAAGGCTCATTAAAGCTCATATTCCAGGAGAATTTCTTTTGAAATGGTTTTTGAAATCTTTGCAGGCAGATATTTTTAAGGATGTATCCTTGTCTGGGGTATTTTCCAAGGAGCAGGCTATTTTCAGGGCCCAACAGCTTGAATTGATATATTCTCAGTCTAGTGTCCTTCATAAATATTTTCCTAATGCTCCTTGCTCCAAATTAGATATATCCAAGACTAAACCCGGTCCTCATGGTGATGGACTTATTGGGTCGATCGATAGTGGTGCAGCTAACCTGCTTAGTCAATTGCAGCAGTTGTCTATACAATCTGCTTCTTCTGGTCAGGCTGTGCCTGCTGAGTCATCGCCTTCTCAATCTTTGTCGGTAAATGCCGTTCAGACTTCCAACCCTAAAGGAAATCAACAATCCGAAGGGAAGAAGAAGGGACGAAATAAGAAAAAGGGAAAGAATGGGAAGGGTAATGCAAATAAATCCAACGAGCATGTTGGTGAGGGTCCAAAGGATAAAAGGAAAGTGAAGTTTCCATGCAAGTTATGTGCTGGAGACCATCTTACTCATCTTTGCCCTAATATTCAAGATGCGCAACGCTTGTTAGCTCAGCAAGGTTCTACTAGTTCCCAGGCTGTGTTGACAAACCCTTTTCCCCAAGGGTAACAGCTAGTTGTTGGTGCAAATCAAAATACTGGGGCTTCCTCTGGGGGCACCCAGGAAGGGGAAAATCCATCAAAAATATATATGATGAGTGCTCACATGGATATCACCACGAGATCCCGTGATTATGGCGAAGCTGAGACTTCAAAAGCCAAGGGTGCTCCCGATGGTACTGAGTCGCTTCATATTACGAGGCCTACTGTTGAGCCTATACCTCAGATGCCAAAAGCATCTACTAAGTGTACGACGATTAATCCAAATGCCAAGGCTGCCCAAAACTACTCTATTGTGGAAGATCTAGCGCAGAGCCCTTGTGCCATGTCGGCTCTAGAGGTGCTCCAGTCTTGTCCAGCTCAGCGCAGTGCTCTGCTCACTGCTATTGGGGCTGTTGATCCAAAGAACTCTCTTGTGATTACATTTGATATGTCTAATTTTAAAAAGAGACTCCCCCATCATATGGATTTTCATATCAAATCATCCTACCGGAAATTCAATATCTTCTGAACAATCGTTGATGAGGGTGCTTCCACATGTGTGATGTCTCTCACATGTTGGAAGGGAATTGGATCTCCCGCAGCTGTTCCATCTGCTACTCTTTTGACTGTGTTTGATGGTCATTCTGACAGACCGCATGGTATTGTCCCAGCTTTTCCCATCTGTGTTGGGGGAAAAACTGTAAATATAGAGTTTGAGATAGTTGATGCAAGCTTGGACTACAACCTTCTGTTGGGGCGAAACTGGATTTATGAGATGGATGCTGTTGCATCCTCATTATTTCAAATTATTTGTTTCCCTCACGAAGGGAGGATTGTTACAATTGACCAATTGGACTGTTCTCCTGTAGACCCAAATGCATCTACTGACTCAACTATTCCAAAATTGGATAATGCCAAGCCGTCTGTTGAGAATTTAGGGGTTGGAATGTATTCTTCTTTAATGGGTACTTTCGATATTCCACCTCCTATTGTTCATATAAATGCAATTTCATCCTCCAGGGCTCCTATTCGAAGAGAGTTCTTCAGAACTCATTGTTTTTTGGATCCTTGGACCTTACCTTCCCCTACCTCCACATTAGTGGAAGGTCAAGTGGGTGGAATGGCATTTCTGATGTCTGTAGCTGAGATTGCTTATTAGTCTATTGTTGACTCTGTAGAGTCCATTCTAGCTTCTCTTTCTTCGGAGGAGTTGGATGGCGATGTGGCTCCGGCTTGGACACTTAGTTCTTCTTCCGCCCAGGATTGCCTTGATACCACTCTTCCATCTGAAGAGGCCATCCTGGAAGCTATGATTGGTATAGATAGACCGTGGGATGATTTGCATCGTCGGTATTACTTTTTACCTCATTTGAGTGAAGTTGAATCAAGTTTTCCAAGTCCTTTCTCTCCTGGTCCTGTTCGCCCAGTCCTGAACCCTTTAGCACCAACACAGGTATATGCTGAAGGGAACATGGTTGTGATTTCTCCAACTATCCTGGTGAACATTTCTAGGGATCCCAATGTTATAGAGAATTTCTTCATCGGAGCTGAATATTCCCCTAAAGAGATTCAGATTTACACCGATCTCTTTAAAGAGTTTAGGGATGTGTTCGCTTGGTCTTATGAGGAAATGTCGGGTATAGATCCATCTATTGTCCAGCATGAGATCAAGACTTATGAAAATGCTAAGCCTGTGAGGCAAAAGCTTCGTCCAGTCAATCCTAGGAAGGCTGCAGTTATCAAAGCTGAGGTGGAGAAGCTGCTTAAGGCGTGATTTATTTTTCCTGTTCCTTTGACTGAGTGGGTTTCGAATCCTGTTCCCGTAGATAAAAAACAAGGAACCATTCAAGTTTGCATTGATTTCAGAGACCTTAATAAAGCATGTTCGAAAGACAATTACCCCACACCATTTATAGATCAGATTATCAATGAGTGTGCCGGTAATGAGATTTTCTCCTTCATGGACGGTTTCTCTGGATATAATCAGATTACTATCCGTCCTGAAGATCAGCATAAGACTGCCTTTATTTGTCCCTGGGGTACTTTTGCTTACAAGAAAATGCCTTTTGGTCTTAAAAATGCTGGGGCTACGTTTCAGCGGGCCATGTCATATGCCTTCCATGACATCAAACATATTATCGAGGCGTATTTGGATGATTTAGCTGCTCATTCTCGAAAGAGAATCGATCATCCGGCTCACCTCCATCAAGTTTTTGAACGATGTCGTTTCTACAAGATTAGGTTGAATCCGAACAAGTGTGTTTTCACGGTCACATCTGGTCGGTTATTGGGATTCATTATGTCTAGGGAAGGGATTAGGGTAGATCCCTTCAAGGTTGAGGCAATACTTCAGTTGCCTCCCCCGTCGTCTATTCGTCAACTTCAAAGTCTACAAGGAAAAGCTAATTTTCTTCGGAGATTTATCGTAAATTATGCTGAAGTTACAAAAGGATTTATGAGATTGTTGAAGAAGGGAGTTCCATTCTTTTGGGATGACTTCGCTCAGCGCTCATTCGATGCTTTGAAAAAAGCATTGACCTCTGCTCCTTTATTGAGTCCACCTGATTATAGCAGGGATTTCCTTTTGTATCTTGTCGCAGCAGAATCTACCATTGGTATGGTTTTGGTTCAGGAGGATGATGCTCTTGCTGAGCATGTTATATACTATCTTAGTCGAGGCTTGGTAGGACCTGAACTCTGGTATACTTCGATAGAGAAGCTGGCTTTAGCAGCTATTCATGCTGTGCAGCGACTCAGACATTATATTCTTCTACGAAAAACTTATGTTTTGGCAGCAGCCAATCCATTTCAGTTTGTTCTCAGTAGGCAAGTGATTGGGGGCAAATACAATAGATGGATTGTGATTTTGCAGGAATTTGATCTTGATTTTATGTCTGCCAAGTCCAAGAAATCATTAGTTTTCGTGGAATTAATTTCCGAGTTGCCCTGTGGAGAAGAGATAGTTTATGATGAATCCTTCCCAGATTAACATTTGTTTCTCATCTCTGCACAGGATCCTTGGTATGGAGATATCATTATGTATCTTTAGACTGCAAATTTTCCCTCTACTTTTTCGAAAGATGAGCACCGTAAGTTGCGTCACTTGGCTAAAAATTATGTAATTATTGGTGATGCTTTATACCGTCGAGGGGTTGATTCAATCCTAAGATGTTTCTTAACTCTCGAAGAAGCTGAGGCTATGCTGAATGATTGCCACAGTGGAGCTTGTGGTGGTCATTTATTTGGGCTTGCTACAACCCAAAAAATCTCGCGTGTTGGATACTTTTGGCCTTCGATTTTTAAATATTGTATGGAGTCGGTCAAAAAGTGTCATCCGTGTCAAGTCTATACTCGAAAAATGCACGCTCATCCAGCTCTGCTTTTTCCAATCATTACTATTGTTCCCTTTACAAAGTGGGGTATTGATTATACTACTTGTAACCCGCCTTCGGCTAAAGGTCACAAGTACATTATTGTAGCAGTAGACTACTTTACAAAGTGGGTCGAGGCTATGCCTACTTTTGGGAATGATGGTGAGACAATAGCTCTTTTTCTTTTCAACCAGGTTATTGCTCATTTTGGTATTCCTAGAGAGATTGTCACTGACCATGACAGTCATTTTCAGAATAGCATGATGGCTGAGTTGGCTCTAAAATTAGGTTTCCGGCAGGAGCATTCATCTCCTTATTATCCTCAGGCCAATGGGAAAGTGGAAGCCGTGAACAAATCCTTGAAGACCATTCTTCAAAGGACGATTGATAAAGCTCGATCCAACTGGCATATCATGTTGTATCCTGCACTTTGGGCATACCGGACGTCAATGAAAACTGCAACTAGCTTTACTCCGTTTCAGCTAGTTTACGGGCTGGAATCCATATTTCCCATTGAATGTGAGATTCCTACTCTTAAGTTAGCTGTTGAACTTCTTCCTGACACTTCTAGTCTTAAATAATGTCTCCTTCATTTGGAACATCTTGATGAGAAGCGTCGGGATGCCGCCACGACGAATGAAGCGCATAATAAATGAGTTAAAGTTTAGTACGATAAGGTGGTCAAACCTAGGGTTTTCTCAGAAGGTGACCTCATTTTGGTCTATGCCCAAGAGAAAGATGCCCTGGGAACATGAAAGTTTAAGTCTATGTGGTATGGCCCCTTTATCGTTAAAAAAGTCCTTAAAAAAGGAGCATATACTTTGGTTGAATTTGAAGGAAATGAGTTGCCAGAGCCTAGAAATGGGCTCTATTTGAAAAAGTATTATGCCTAGGCTTCGGCCTGGCATTTTGCTTTTGTATATAGTATTTTTGTTTTGTACATATCTGGTTTTTTGGTCTTTGCTGTGATGGTGATGTTTTTGATCTGCTTTGGCAGGTTGTGTCGAATGACATGAGTCATTATGGTTTCACCGATGGTGCTAGTAGACACACCCGAAACTTGGCTTCTGCGGCTTGGGTGCTTCATCATCCATCCGGTCAGCTGTTAGTATCAAGAGGAGTCTGCATTGGTCCTGCTTCCAATAATGTAACGGAGTACACTGCAGTTATTCATCTACTCTCGGAGGCAATATATTTGGGTATTGATTCGTTGGTAGTTTTCTTGGACTCCCAGCTGGTGGTGTCGCAGTTGAACAATACTTATCGGGTTTGAGATCCATTTTTATTCCGATTGTTTTTTAGGGTACGTTTGTTACAAAGATCATTTCAATTTTTAACATTTATTCATATTCCTTGAGCAGACAATTGGATGGCAGACTCATTAGCTAATCAAGCAATTGATTGGCATATTAATCATTCCATACATTAAAATTTGATCATTAAAAACAATATGCATTTTTCATACATTTGTCACATCACATCATAAATCGCTGTATATATATATCATCAGAGTGTTCAAAAAACTATACAAAATTTGGATCCATAAGTCATACAAAATTAGGGCTTATGCCCGATCATGTTCAGTATCAAAAATATAAAGTCATCTGGTAATCATATCTATCTACTCATGTGGTCCCTGCCCAATGTTCGTGTTCCTATAGAACACGATCGCAGTAGCGACACGGCGAAATAACTGTACCCAGTCACGTGGTACTCCTACTACCCATCTCTAGACGGCCTCAAGCAGATCTTCCACTGCAGCCATAGGCACATGGTGGGTCAAACCCTCCAAGTTCCTCTGAACAACATGGAGGGTCCTTCCTGGATCTTCAGCATCTGTATCGCCTTTGCGACGCTTATGCCGTGGGTAGCCCTCAAGACGGACTGGTCCAATATCTGTATCATGGTCATCATAATATTGTAAGTCATTTTGAATCCAATCAAAAACATGTTTTGTTTTCACATTTTTTCACATATATTGAAAAAATAAAAAAAATCATATAAGTTAAAAATTGCAAATCTTACCGATTGTGCCCCATGACGCGCCAGGTGGAAGGACGAGGTCTGGACCACCGCAGAAATCCATCCTGACATAGGGGTAATCCTCCACTGCTATGACTTGTTCCACCCACCATTGGAAGAACTCGTCATCCCAAGTGGTTCGGGGAACTTCACTTCCCCCCAGTCTCTTCATCAAATCAGCCCATCGGGCAATTCTTGGGTCTCTTGGGCTGTTGATTGAGGAGATCACTCTGGGTTGAAGCCCAGGAATCTTCTCAAAGAAGAATGTCGTCAGAATAGTACCATACCCGAAATGCTTTGTTTTAGCTTTCTGGATGGAGGTCAGTTGTTGCTTCATGTTCATTAGTAGAACTGTGCACCAATCATATAGGTGAACTAAGCATTCTACTGCTATGCTCATCTGCGTCCTGGATGCCTGATGCAAGGAAGCAGATCCTGCTACCCTGTCGATGGTAAATAGGAGAATATTCATGTGCAACTCTCTTAAATCTTTTATAACAATCTGAGTCCCTACTTTCTTGGACCCCTCTACATAGTAGACGTGGACATAGTCATCCACTGTAAGCCCTCCCAAAGGCTTACCGTGCAAATCTACTGGGTCTCCCCTCCGGGAGAGTCCAGTAATGAAGTAGATGTCTTCTACCTCTATGTGTATTGGCATTTGATCTATTATGAAGCAATCTTCCTTCGGTTCCCAATAATTTACTAGCATTTCAAGCATCTGGACATTACTCTTCATATTTGGCATTTTGAAAAATTTGAGCAATCCACAATTTCGGAGGACATTGAGCGACTGTTGATCTTGCATTACTTCATTGTCAATTGCACTGTGCTCACATTCCCTCCAAGATATAGTCATCCTGAGAAAAATCATTAATTTGTTCATTAGAAATGCTTTTTTACATTTCGGGTTGCGCATACGCGACTTACCCTGTACACAGTCGCGTATATACGCGGCTTGGTCCATACAAACCCGCGTATGCGTAGAGCCGTAATTTAAAACAAATATTTCTACGGTGAAATTTCCCAATTTTAACCCTGTGAATGGACAAAATTGATGAAAATGATGGATTAAGAGCTTACCTGACTAGTTCGGTGAAGTTTGACGGCTGATTGCTCCTGTTTCGACGAAAGAGGATTTTTCTCCAGAGCTCTTTTTCCCAAATTAGCAAGTAACAATGAACCAAATATGAGGTAACATGTGTATTTATGCCCAGAAATTGAAAATTTTTGCAAAAATTTGTTATGCCTATTTTTTCAATCCATCTTAAGCTACATAACCCGGATGCTTGTAAGTGCCCAGATTGGTATATTTTTAGGTACATTTTGACGAAGTTGAGATTTTTTCCGGTTTTTGATCCATGACTGTTGACCCGTCATGGCAGGTTTATGATCTTCACTAGCATATAGGTTAGGAAATCCACTTTCCGTTGCATTTTTCATACTAGCCTCCATTCTGATCACTTGCCATAGGGTCAATCCCATCAGGTCATGAGTATTTCACCCTTTTCACTCGCCGATTACTTAATCATGACTTGGTGGTAAAGCCTTCCTTTACATGGGCTTCCTAGTTAGTTCCTCGCTAGCACTTGTTGCCCATGCTGCGTTTTATGTAGGCTCGGGAGTCCTCTTTAGTCTCACCATGACTTATGTGTTGAAGCCTCATTCTTCTTCTTCTTCACTATCATTTTTCTGGCTATTACAATAGAGGCTCCCTAGTGTTGTTGAGTTGTATTACTACATTGCATATTGGCTACTTGTTTATCCTAGCCTTTGGCCGGCTTCATTTGGACTCAATGTTTAAGCCATATTTTGACCTTGACTATCTGTACAAGTTAACCATTGCATGCACTTAGCTATCGCGACTTGACACCCTTTTTACCCATGGATGGAACATTCCTTTGAGTATCGCTTACCAGTTTCCACCACCTTGCATTGAGCATAGGATCGTTCCTATCCTAGGAACTAGTACATCTGTTTCTTGATACTCGTTCCATCCATTGTACCATAGCATTCTTTTATTCTTTTTCAGGATTATTATATGAAAAAGACAAAAAAATAAAATATAACAAAAAAGAGCGGGAACGGGATGTTACTTCATAATTTTATGGCAGTACAGTATCAATTTGTCGCCCTTGAACAAAGCACATACAGTTATATATTTCCTTCATTTGGGGATGGTTTTAGTTTTGACCTAGGTTCAGCCTTATCCTTGTTTCACTGGTCAGTCCTCCCCCGGTTGGTTATCTCTTCCAATCATATGGAGAGTTTGTTGTTGCCTCCTGCATAACAGACTTATACAGTGTCATTTTTTTACTGCCATGGTCATCACGAGTCGTGCTTTTGTTCAAGGGAAGTTTAACCAGAGTCGGCCATTCTACAGTGTCTCTTGAATTATTATTCAGTCGGCCTTCCTAGTCTTGTCAGTATCTTGTTCTATCACATCAGATGTTTTGGTCTTCTGCTCGTGCTGGTTTGAGAAGGTCTCCATTGACTTCTCGCTGGCGGGTTTGTCTCTCATCGACTACGACACATTGCTCTGAGAGTAAACCTAGAGCCGCACCCTGGCCCTATTTTCATCATTGATAGGTGACCTTGTGCTCAGCATTTGATCATCATTATGGGTCTTTGACTGAGTGGTTTTCCTTGTGTTCGATGTCAGCATACATTATCACACTTGGGATTTGTGCAGTACCTTGATTTCCATTTGACCCTATCGGTGGATATCTCGCCTCTGTATCAGCTTTCATTATTGGTTGGTTCAGGGGGTTTCTTTCGTGCACTAGCTTCATCTTATGCATGTCGGAAACATACTTCGGTTGGTTCCGTCACTCTGCTTCATCCGATTCCTTCCAAATCTTGGCCCGCGGGTTACACTCGTGCTGGACTGATGTGGGATGCCTTAATGCCTTCCTTCCAGCAGATCTTTTCCCATTGACTCCGACTCATTGCTCTGGGAAAAAGGTCTAGAGTCTTTTTGTCAGTACCTTAGGGTTTGCAGTCATTAGTGGCAGACTCTTCGCTATCAACAGTGGGGATTCATCATTGCCTCCTGATTGGTAGATTCTTCCAAGTGTTCGACTTCAACTCATTTATTCGCACTTGTTAGATTATACTGGGGCACCTTGACACTCATTTTCATTATCGGTGGGTTGTCTCGCGTTTGTTAACGATATACATCATTGACCAGTAATCAAACGATTTCTCACATGGTCGACTTCAGCTCATTTATTCCCATTGTGTAGAATTATGCCATAGTGATCGGTGAAGACCTCGGGTTGCATCAACATCTTTCGGTTCACTTTTGACAGTCCATTCAGTTTCTGCCAGTGATTTTGTCCACCCTTATATGTTACAGTGTCAGTACAACAGCATCTTATATGTTGGCTCCCGAGTTGCGTGATTGTACCATGTGTTCCACCCCTTATGATTTGGTACTTGGAGATTCAGTTACTTTTGTGATCAGACATCTATTTTCAGCATCATTGATCAGTTTTCTATATGTGATACTTGGACATTGATTCTGACTTGTACTTCCGGGCCATGCTCAGATGATTCATTGTGTACTTTCAGTTCAGCTATACTTGTATACATTTTGGATCTATCCTGTACTTTCTATATGGATATATTTTTGACTGAGCATGGGTATGCCCACCTCAGACATGAGCTGACTCTCTGTTTTCTTTCATTGGTTTTTGGCAGGCTGAAATCTGGTGAAGTTCTCTCTTGTCCTTGCGAAGTTCTTTCTATGTGCATAATACATTTCGGCCATCATGTACCCCTTCTGACCTCATACATTAGGGGGCATCTGTTATAGCATCATTTTTCACCCTCATGTGATTCATGATTGTCTCTTTGGCCTTGGGCACCCATTCCCACAGACTTGAATAAAAGTTCATGAAAAAAAATGTTTCAAATCCCATACGCGGGTATGCCCAGAATTATCCACGTGTATACGCGAGTCCATAGATACTTTTCCGCATATGCCATTAAAATCATTAAAAATATATATATAAATCCCTATTTTTGAGGTTGGGTTGATGGTTATTCCAGTAATTCAACCACCTCAGCCCGTGGCCAACGGTTTCTAACAGATTGAAACTACTTTGAGGGATTATAAAAGCCCCTCATGTGCATGGCCTAAGGGAGAGAGAAAATTATAGACATTATACTCTGTTGGAGCCCAAATTCAAGTCTGATTTCCCGTGCCTCCTGCACTTCCCAGATTTTTACAGGAAACCCTTGTTTCCTGGAGATGTTCATCAGCTTATATGTCATCTCGTGTGCACAAGTCTTGAAAGTATCCTAGTGAGGAAAGGGCGGGAGGGATCCAGACGACGGTCTGTTCGAAGATCGTGGAAGGATTCAGGTGATCTCTCCACCTTTCTATTATTGTACATGCTGTTCGTAATGAAGAAGAACCATCTTGTTCCCGAATTCACGTGTTAATATCTGCTTGCATATGTGAAAAGATTGTTAATTAAGCATTTATTATTGTTTATATGATGTTTCACATGGATTAGACTGAAATTTAGGAAATATATATGTTGTACAACTAGATTTTCGTGCACATTTCTTCTTGATTTTCAGGTTGAAGAGGAATAAGGGTTGCTGGGAGTTTGGACCCCGCGGGATCTACATCAAACGTAGGATCTATGAGTGAGTTCTAAAATTGATAATATCTAGTTTTTAGTGTACAAGTGTGGTTGTGTGAGTCCTTCTTGAATAGCATGCCCTGATCTGTGGAGGTTTCTAACCCAACGACCTCTAGGGAGTTATTTCCCGAAACAGTGTCCCCCAATGGTGTAGGGGCACAATGACATCTTCATGGGTCTCTAGGTGAATTGATAATGCATGTATACCATCTGTAAGGGCTAGAATAATGGCATAAGCCCTCCCTCTATCTCCCATGGTGAGACACATCATCATATAGGCCCTCAAACTTCTACCAAGTGTGTGGTGCAACTTTGAAGCTAACTAGGCATGGTGATCTAGGTGCATCATCCTCATCCAAAAAGGTGGAACATGAGTAGTCAATAAATGGTGTTAGGTATCCATGAATTGCTCTCTGTTATGGTGGAGGCACATGGATCTCAACACTCACCTTACAAGTGCCAATGTGACCCTCTAGAGGGCTTAGACCCCATATATGGAGACCAAACCCCAAATGTATACCCAGCTATAATCCTGAATAAGATCCAATGTGTCCCCTCACCCTCCAATACAATAAACCATTAGAGTAATCAAGTAAAAGATCTTACAAATCACGGAATCAAATAGACATTTCATGGTGGCATTCCCTTCCATAGTGGCCTTTGGAATGTATAGGTGTCTCCAAGCTCAATAAGGGGGTTAAAAAGGAAACTATTAGGTGGTTTCAAAATTTAAAGGGGGTGACATGTCCATGGTACAATCCATCAAGTGGCAGGTGGCATGTGTTATAATGATGGAATGGAGCGAGGATCAAGGGAATGATCCAAGTCACATGCCATGGTACAAGGGTAGTTATAATAGGGGAAGCCCACACTTGGGTATATGAGTGTACAAGGTAGCAATCGTGGTACATGAGTCATCTCGGCCTTTTTTTTTCCACCCTTATTCATATGCCTTTTGCCTTTGGTTGATTTTTCTTTATAACTGCTAAGGGCTCTAGGGATGAAAGCATGATGTATAGGATACAATAGTAAATACCCCCTTTAAGGTGGGTCAGTTCATTACCTACTAGGGGTTGGTACAATCATGGGTTCCTTAATGTGGAGGGGTCTCATCTAGGGCCCACAGGAACCAGTGTGATGGCCATAGATAAGGGGCAAAGCTCATGTTTGGATTTTTCCCACGTGCTAAATTTGTATGTCCAGACCATCTTTCTCATTTTGTGTTACATTTCCTATTGAAAGTGACCAAATTATGCTCTTTTTTTTTCTTTTTAGCTGCATCAACCTTCGGGGCATCGTTTTAGGCCTGACCCAAGGTGTGGGAAAGGGGAGGGGAAGGTTGACCTTTTGTGGACCTAGTGGAAAAATGTCGACTCGGATGGGAAAAGTTATAAATGGCATTAAAATTAGTGGAGGGGAGTTATGTATATGGTGTCAGGAAGTGGGATCATTCAACCAAAATTGGGATTTTCCATGTAGTGGCATCCCCAAAGCTAATTGCCAATAAATGAGATCCCACGGGACTAGGATACAAGGATAACAACCAAATTAGGAAAAGGAGACAAGAGTACAGAGATAGCCCACTTTTTTCACCCAATCCCCCCACCAAATCATGTCCCAAAGCTTCCATGATCAGTAAACAAAATTACTCAACTACCCCAATGAAAATGCATACCTTCGAGGTTGATAAGCCCACCTTCAAACATACGATCATAAAATATGGGTGAGGGACCACATGGCCGGCTCAAGTGATGGAGATAGTGGCACTTCAAACTATCTGGTGGATTCAAGGGGTTGTTGGCTATCGGTTGAGGATCATATAGGAGAAACAATTATCCTATGGATACTACCCACAATTAGTGGGTAACAGGATCCTAAGAAAAAGAAAAAGTACAATAAGGAGATGTAACTCTAAAACATCTTGGAAAATGAAAGATAAGTACCTAAAATGCTATGTTACAGAGAATGGGATGCCTAAGCCAAGAGGATAAATATGAGTTGTGATTAGAACCATAAGGGTGTGTCAAGGATAAAATCACTTGCTTGAGGTAATTGATAAAGCTCCAAAAAATCCATATATATAAGAATAGTTGAAGACTAAGCAATAAGGACATGTAATTATATTATTTTAAAGAGGGCACTTTTTAAGGTTGAAGTTTTTAGGCTTAATAAAAACCATACAAGTAAGAACAATTGAAGACCATAGGCATGAAAAGCATGCAATAATGTGCCCGAGAGAATAATAAAGTCTAGGGATCAAATATTATTATTATACATATGTAAATGATACATTGAGGAAAATGCTTGAAAGGGTGGGGAGAGGAATGTAACATCCCTAGGATGACCCCTTTATGAATCAATATCTTATTACTAGGCTAGTGAGCTGAGTTGTATTGAGTTTCCATGCCATTCTATATTGTTTTTTTTAGCGCCTGCGTGCCTAATGTTATCCACGTTAAATCCAAGAAGCCTAAAAATGTAATCACACATGATAATATAAAATATACCATGACTACAGACCATCCAACATAAAGAGTGTGGGGGAAAGAACTCTACAAGAGGGAAATTTAAGAGGGTAGAACCATGATGTGGTTCTTAAGCCTAGAAATTATAAAATCATTTGCAAAGCCACTTATTGAATGAAAACCCATAGTTATAGAAGGATTATATATCCTAGGTCCAAAGTAAGGGGATTGAGTTCCTAAGATGACACTTTGCAAAGGTATCTCATGCACATATAAGATAAGTTTTTCCAATATGTTGGAGAGGAGGGGGTGGTACCATTGCATAATTTTCTAGAGATCTAGGTACCTTATATTGGAGAGTATTTATGTGGGTATATTATGGTTATATCCCTAGCTTATTTTCTCTTTGTAGGTTGAAATTGTGGATTTTGAGTTAAACTACAAGTTTAGATGGGCACCAAACCTTCATGACTAAGACAATTATTAAAAATGTTACCTGAGTTAGTCATTAACTTGTGACCTTAATCAGTCATTAACATGTAGCCAATGACATCCATTAACCTAGTGATAGGTGATTAATTTGAATTCCATGGTGGAAGAGGATAATGAATTCCCCTTGCTTGTCTAGAAGATGCTAGAGCATGGAGGGAAAGTGGTTGACCAAATTTTCCGCTACTCATCTTGTGTGAGGCTAGATCTAGGAGAGGGGAATTGTTTGAGCTACCGAATTATTATATGGCCAATTTTTTCTTACTTGCCTTAGGAAAGTCTGGATCTTAGAGGGAGAAGTGGTCAAACTAGTATACTTGAGTGGGGCCTCATACCTAAATGGAATTGTGTTATGTGTCCATTAGCTTTTATATTCATGTTGGCTCGAGGACAACCTTTAGCCATTGTGTATTTATGGCCCCAACTTGTGAGTGACCCGTTATTGAGATTTAATGAACAACATGGTCTATGCTAGGAGGAACGTTGGATGTCTACAACCAGTTGGTGGAAACTTCAAGAGATAAGTGTTTCTACCTTGTTTTTAAATGTTTAATGTATCTCTACTTTTTGTTTGCATGTTGCATGATATTTGTGAGTTAATTATTCTTAATGATGGTACATAATTCTTCATATTCAAATAGGGTCATGCATTTTGTTTAGTTAAGCATGCTTGTGGGGTTTATTGAACATATTAACTAATGTAGAAATGGATAACTATATGGGAGTTTGGATTAGTTCCACATATGCCAGGGGTGACTTAATATTCAAAGTATGATTTGAGGGATCCAATGATGAAGTGGACCCAAAGGAATGGGTGGTGGCCTCAATATTAGAGTGAAAAACTCAATGGAATGGGTCTTCATGGAATATCTGAACTCATAGGTCAATAGTTCCCTGATGATTTCATGGGAATCATCAGAGTTTGTTGAAATATTTAATTAGGGATTGTATATCAATTTTTAAATGAATGTGACTAATAAGATACCATGTTGAAATAAATTTCGAACAAAAATTAAGGCCTACCTTTATGGGATGGGAAGTCTTGTATTTTCCCCTTAATAAGACAACTTATATGGGCTACAATAAATTCTTGACCTAGTTCAATCATGGAAATTTTCCTAAAACTATTAGACAGTCTACATGGATCTCTTACCTACTATTCAAATTGTGAATTAAATGTGGTGTAACTATGGATGAACTCCTAGCTGAAGGAATTTATGGGGCATTGTCCTCAGGGAAAATTATCCATAATGTTGGCTTCTCCAACTAAATTAAAATGGGCATAACACTTATGCTATCTAGTAGAGGGTAAATATGATGGCAAGTTTCCCCTCAATGGGATAGACTTCTTAGGTGGTATATGCCTTCCTTTATCCTTAGGAAGTTGTGTGTTAATGGCTTGAAATTCATATGTAGTGTTTTTATTAAGCCTAAGGAATGTTTAGGTTCCTCTAAGTAATTTGGGGCAATTCTAGGTCATCATAGTTAAAAATAATCATTAAATGGGTGACCTGGATTATTACAACAAAACTTAAAACTTTAGAAAATTGGGGATTCAGTTTTAGAAATTTGGTGAATGGATGGTCTCATCCCCAACCCTTGGTCACACGGACCAAAAAATCCTTTGATCTAGGATTAGTCATAAGGGAGCTTAAGAGCACAATATCAGACTAGGAAAACCCCCTTTAATTATTTGAGTTAGATAGTTGGTGTCCAATGTTGGGTTGATATAACTAGTGGTTGACAAGAGTTGAGGGTCCATTAGTTGGTGGATACATCAGCCAAACTGAACCAAACAACAAAGAGATGAATTAGGAATGCATTGTGAATAGTTAATGGAACTGATAGGAGATTGTACTATAGGTATGTTAGTCAATGGACATGTCAACAAAATCAGCCTCAAATTAAGAGGAGAATATTTAATTTTTCCTAGTGGTGTGATTATCCAATGCCAAGTTAATTTGATGGGAATTTGTATGATTTCATAAGGAGAAAAACTGGAAATGTCTATATATTCAAATACCTAGGCATACATGAATCCATAAACTCTCAAAAGTAACCTTATTCCATTCAACCAATTGTTGCATGATAAAGTCAGGAGGTATGTCCATTGACGAAGATATCGAATTTGTTGAGTGGTGCCACTCGAATTTGGGTCTTTTCAAGCTTTGGGTATTAAAATATTTAGAATAAATTATAAGTTTATTTTTAGGAAAATCCCATATGGTAGATACAAAACTCTGTGTGATGGAACCTAGAGGAAAAATGGGATGCATCCACGTATCCAAGTATCTTGGGAAAATTTGTGTATGAATTTTAAAAAAATCTTGGGTCCCACTTGTCAAATACTCGCATAGTATTCCACATAGAAGTTACATGTAGTCCATGTGAGCACTCCTAGATCATGCATGTAGGCTAGTGCTATCATTGTGTATTGAAATTTCATGCTTACATGGAATTTATGCCAATCTAGGATTACTTGGCATCTTGATGTGGATCATGACAAGGCATGTTGACATGACCAAACAATGTGGCATGTTGTGAGGATAGAGTTAAGGTGGCAGTTGCGTTTTCACATGACATGGAATTTGGATGTATCTAAAGGCTAGAACATTATGATGTAACCATAAGTCAAGATATTTTGGGAGATATCTGGGGAGAAAAAAATATGTATAATTTTAGGCATTTTGTAGATTTGGTTGCTAACTAGTTTGGAAAAGTTTTGATCCCAGGTGGAGAAAGTAACTCTTTTTTACCAAACTTGAGAATCTATGTGGAGGTTGATATGAAGAAGAATTTTTCACTTTGTATTTCCATGATGAATGTGGATGGATATTAACATCATAAAGTTTGTTATTTAAAATTTATAAATGTCTGCTTCACTTTCCAAGTGAAAGCTCATCTCATTTGGTATTTTCCCCATCATAAGCTTCCTCCAGGGGCTCACCCATATTTAAGTGATGCAAGTGCTTCAACATCATTGGCCCCAACTGGTAAAGTGGCTTCCTCGATTAATTCAATCTAGGATTCTAAAAATGGAACCTCTAAGGCCCTTACAGGAGGGAATATATATCTTTTAAGGACTAAATTTAGTAGTAGGATGGGAGGAGAGGTGGTTGAGTAGGATTTTAAAGGTGTTGGAGTATTGACACAACAATCTACTCTCAACAAATCTAGAGTTCCTCTAGTTCCTTTAGTTAATCCTACGACCCAAACCATACAAAAAACTTTGGACATTGGCAATGTTCCTATTAATAATATGGAGGTGGATGAGGGGTGCAAAGTTATATCTAACTAGTGCAAGACAACTTCATCTCATTCAATATTGGACAAGGCCAATAGTATTTTGAATGCATCCATGTTGGTGAATTATTTTAAGGAATTTGTGACACACTCACTTGAGGGAGGGGGGAACCTTCCTCGATGATGTATAATATGTGGAGCACTCTGGCCAAACACTTGTTTTTGAATGAAGATCTCTATATTTTCATGGAATGCAAGAGGGATGGTGATCTTGTTGATTTTCTAAGCATAATAGAGATTAGCACAATATTTTTGGAATACTGATAATTATTTTTTATGTATATCTTCTTATAAATTATTCCAATATATCATTCAACAATTGTACTTCAGAAATTCAACCATAAAAGAACAATAGAACAATAGAGACCACAATGCACAAAGAGAAGGCAATATTTACCTTGGTAAAACCCACCAAGGAGGAAAACCCAACAACCTTTTCAATAGATAAATTATGTTGTTCAACAAGAGACACACCTAGACCTATGGTCAAACATAGTCAACCCCTCCAAGTCAAGCCTTCCAATTTGATCCAACAATTTTCTCTTCTCGATATGACCTGGAATTTCGACCCTCCTGCAATTGGTATCAACCCTAGAATTTTGGTATCTGTAGTTTCCCATAATTTCCCAACCCCCCCCCCCCTACAATATAATCTTCCAGAAAAATTTCAAATCATAAGGGAGAGAAACAATCATACATGCGAGCTTGAGAGAGAGAGAAAGGGATATAATTCATCTTGTCTTTCATCCTCCTTGTCCTTCTTGATCTTCACTAAGATGCGTAGAAAATGTCTTCTTAAGGAAGTGTGAATTGGTTCCAAGAAGACTTGCATTAACTCGAATGTCCAATGGGTGTGTCCTTTTCCCTTGTCCAACTTGGAGGGAGGTCGACTTGAAAAAATTGGAGCCAAAAATTTCAATTTCAAAATTCAAATTTCTTCTTTTAAAAGTCACAATGGGACTTTGACTCAAAATATGTTTTTCTTTTGAATATAACATTTAAATAAACTTTACAATAATTAATATAAATGCATAAAGTGGCAAAATATACATTATGAAGATCGACCATAGTTACAAAATTCAACACTCCCTCCTAACTAGGGAGGTATTCATTGTTAAAAATTATTTCCAAAGTAATGAAATACACAAAATATTTCTGAAACAAAAATACAGAAACACATAAAACAAGAGAGACACAGATATACATGGTTCACCCAATTTGGGCTACATCCATGGAGAAACAACCAATCCTTCCTTTTATATTATCCAGCAAAATGAAGTGATACAACCTACAACAAATCCATTGTAATTTACTCTTTGCGCTCACATAGTCTCCTCTCTCTTTCTCACTCAAAATAATAATACCAATCCGCAGTAAAATTCCCTCATATAAGCCGAGGGGTTTTCTTCTAGGGAAAAAAAACCCTAAATTAAACATAACTTCTATCACCAGATCACCCACCTAATGAATGGCCTAGATTGACTACGAAATTACAATATTTTACATGGAAATCCCCCCCCCACCCCACACCCCCTCGTCGGGGATTGGGATCTAAACGCGATTTAAACAAGACCTATCAATTAGGAAGATAATCAGGCTCTACATCCAATAATTTCCCACTTGGATACTTATTATATGAACTCCATCGTTGCTTCACTTTCTAGACAGTGTTTCCACTTTGGACTTGGAGGCTTCTCATCTTCATCATCATTCTTGAAGGCTAATTGAAACTTAGCAACAACTCAATTTCTCCCTAGTTGCCACCATTTTCAACATATCTGCAAGATTTTGGCTAGTGTATATCTTTTCCAGCTTCAATTTTCCATCATCCAAAACTAACCATATGAAATGATACCCGATTTTTATATGTTTAGTCTTAGAATGAAAGTGTAATATTCCCAATTAGTCATGAGCTAATTGCAATATTCAATTTTGTTTTATTTCTTTGTTTAAAGAATAAAAGGGAAAAGGAGGTCCATAATTCTCCTTAATAAAGAATAAATCAATGCCAAATGTGAAAGAGACAAATCTTGGCAGCTTAATTAAAGCACCCTTGGTGTGAAAGGGGCTTGATCACTTTGACTGGGCCAACCTTGACCAAATCAACATCGCTATCATGGAGGAGTGGTCATCAATGAGGGACAATGTAGTTTTAGATGGAGATGCTTTGTGTGAATGTAGTGATATTTTTGGATGGGGCTTAGGGTTTACAAGCTCTTAACTTATAAAAGGAATAGGATGGCAGCCATTATTCATTATGTTGATGTATATTATTTTTCTGAATATATGGTCTATTTAGACATATATCTTTCTCTTGCTGTTTAGCTGAGATAAAGTGTTTTTTAGCACAGGGTGTTCCTGATCGTGAATCCCACCTATTTCCTTGAGAGGCCTCTTGGGAGAGTTTGTACTACATTTTCCACTATCAGGCTTAAGGCCAAGCTTCTTCTTTCAACTACAACGCAGATCTTGTTGAGGGTTTGGTTGTTTTTGTAGGTTGTAGCAAGTGGTGATTAGATCTCTAGATCTAGGCCATATCATTGCTTATTTTCAGTGGAGGAGGCTTCCTTTCCATTCAGAGGACAGTATTGAAGGCCATTGAGCATATATTCAGATCTTGGCATCATTCCAACTGGTTATTCATCCCTACAGTGTATTTTACTTCTAGATCTGCATCATTTCTATAGGAGGAGTTGCAGGGTGGTTCGGCACACCATTTAGAGAGCTGATTTCAAGTGAAGGGGATCTGATTTTCACTTTGAGGATCTATTGGAGGAGGCTATTTTATTGATCATATCAGATCAACCACACTTCCCAGATCTATAATTTTAAGTAGATCTGCAGTCTTAGATCTCATATCTACAACTTATACTTGGTGTTTTGCTGAAAACCCTTGAGGGTTTCTTTAGAGGAGATTGTATCGTGCTCAGATCTGATATAGATCTATCTTTTGAGGCACATATCAGCTCTAGATCTGATGTATAAACATTTTATGTAGGAGAACTAATAAAATAATGTTGTAAGGGTTTTCCATCTTTTCTATATAGTTGCAGCACCTCATATTGAGGGATTTTGTTCATTGGAGGCTTGTATTTCCTGTTATACATCTTATGCCCCATTTTTATGTACATTTTGCTGCTGTAATAACATATGAAGGGACTCCATATTGGCATCTTGATTTTTAAATGATGATCTGCAATATTGTTCCAACATTTTGCACTATATTCCTGCTTTTCCCATTTGGGAATATTATAGTGGTATCGGAGCATAATCTTGGCACAACCTATGCATTCTAAAAGCCAATATGTCATCTAAAGAAGGAGAGCCTCTTACTAATAGCGAGAGAATGTATCAAAGAAGAATCCACATAAAATTTGATTATACAAATGACAAAGAAGAAAAAGGTAAAACCCCTTTATCTAGAGGTGAAGGTGAAGAGAATGAGTTCCCTAAGATCCTTCTTAGAGCCATGCAAGACATTGATAGAGAGATCAAAGAGATGAGGATGGACAGAGTTAAGGAATCCCCTAAAGGATTTCATCATGGTGAAGGCTCTAGCATGTCTCACCACTGGAATGATCAACCACAAGTTTCCCAACGCTCGACCATGCCTACATTTTTGGCTGTGGGAAATGAAGGGTTTTAGGAGCAAGAATCCCTTGATGACTATTTTATGGAGTACGAATCTCAAACTTAGAGGTTCAAAGATCATTTTAGTTTTCAAGAGTTTTGTCAAATAAAGAACAATATAATACAAAGGAAACATCATAGAAGTGGTGGATTCATTCAGAATTATGATCGACATCACACTATGGGTAGATTCTTTTTACCCAATTTTGATGGGTCATCCAAGTGTAATACCAAATCTTGGGTAGAAAAACCTAACATCTACTTTCAGTTGAACAAGGTTCCAGAAATGGAAGCCATTAAGATTGCAACCCTACACCTTGAGGGTGAAGCACATGACTAGTGGTTCCATGGCTTGTCTACATTGGTTCATGCCAATGTAACAACATATTTAGAGTTCACTAGAAGGCTGGTGGAAAGATTTGATAGAAGAGATCCTGAAGCACCATTCATGGGGCTTGCAAAGTTGAAACAATCAAGTAATGCAGAAACTTACATCTCTAAATTTTTAAGACTTTGTGTCATGGTTCCTGATTTATCTGCAGCAAGAAGGGTGTACATGTTCATTGATGTGTTAGATGAACCTCTTCATGGGTTGGTTAAGTCTACCAAGCCCACTACCCTACAAGATGCCATTGAAAGGGCTAGAGACCTTCAAGATGCCTTGCCAAAATCAAAGACAACTTTTCAGCACAAGCCTTCTTTTCGATCAAAGGGAAAAGAGGAGAAGGCTCCCCCTTCAAAGGAGAGATCATATAAAAAACCTCTTGATGATGATGTCCGGAAAGACTAGAGGAGGAGGAAGCTTTGCGTCACTTACCAAGAATCATGGGCACCTAGACATAGATGTGCAGTTGGAAAATCACATTACATAGAGGTCTTCTCAGATGATGAGGAGGCAGAAGAAGAAGAACAAGAGATGGATCATAGTGTTGGAATAGTAGGAGATTATCCACCACCACCTAGAGGTGACGATGGTGCAATTGCTCCCATTAGAGGCACTCTTGCATCATTAAGAGTGGTACCCCATGATCATGAAACTTCCACACAAGAATTAGAGATGGATTTGTGCAATGGAAGCAAGGACCTTATAGTCCCATCTATTATGCTTATGAGATTGTTGCATGGGACACTTTTATCTAGTGGCAAACCACCTAGGAGGCCATCTTATTCAGATTTGGTGAGATTTATCTCACAACATGATGCTCCAAGCATAGGTCCAGGAGGGATGGGGGAATTAGAAGGAAATGATACAGTACTGGGAGTCTTGGGTAGGCTCAAGGAGGAGGGAGATATTCTTCCAACATCATCATTACCCACTCTCATTTCAGATTCTGCGCTGTGGGAGGAGAAGCATGGAAAGAATGAACTTCCAACATATACCTTTGGCATGGGAGATGTCAAGGAGAACAAAAACCATATGACAAACATCCCTTTTGATAAATCATCAGTGCTATCACTATGGGAGATTGATCCATATTGGAAATCCCAACTTTTGGTGGATTATTCCAAGGATCTTCACACATGCCTGATACTTGATGACCAGCAACATGAGGAGGGCTATTCAGTCCAAGAATGAGTCATCTATTATCATGGTGGGATCTTCTTATCTGGAGCCTCCAAGTTCAAGGAGAAGTTACTACAAAGGGCTTATGAAGAGTTATTTTCCAGCCACACATATTCCATGAGATTCTACAACATTATCATGAGAAGCTATACTTGGAAGGGCTTTGAAGGAGAACTATATCAGCCTTTTCAAAAATGCATGAACCATGTGGATTTGGGACAACAACATAACTCTATAAAGGAGTTAATTCAGCCACCTCTTTCTTCTTTTGAGAGAGGAGATAGATCTATGCACCTCTCCATTTGTTTAAGGAGGAATTTTGGTGAAAGATATGATTGTGTACCTAGTGTTTTATTTGATGAAAACATGCATTCTTTTACTATGTTTATGCAGACCATAGCTCCAAGGAGGAACACTATGCCATATAAAATTCATGGCCAAATTTGGGCCACAAAAATTTTTGAACATGGCCACTCCCTTGGAGATCAAAGGGAGATTTTTTATCATTGTGGGTGCACTCCTAAAGCACCAAACATATCTCACACTTTCAGCCATGGTGAAATGACTTGGGCAGCAAGTAAGTGGTGGGGAAACCACTTACCACATCATGATCTGATGTAGTCAGGAGATTTACTACGTTGGTTCCACATGTGGGACTATGACCCACCTCCATATGCACAAATTTATGTTTGTATGTACTTAATTTTGATCCCATACATTGATGATGTACTTATACTTTTTATGGGAATGATTGGAGGGAGGATGGGAGGTATGTATGTGACCTATGGGAGAGATATTCTCCATGTTAATTATGCTACATGTTTCAGGGAGAACATTGGGCCAACCATGTTTGTTTCATTTGAACTATTATCTCCTTATGGGTGGATTATTTGCATCTCATGAGAAATTTGGAGGAGAAATTCATGGAGGGATGGATTGGTGAACACTTAGCTTATGAGGGGAGCTTATCACATGTTGGTGTTACCAATGATGGAGGTTTGCAACACTTACCTTGTCATTTTCTTGAGGACAAGCAACATTTGGGAAGGGAGGACTGTAATATTCTCAATTATTCATGAGCTAATTGGAATATTCAATTTTGTTTTATTGCTTTGTTTAAAGGATAAAAGGGCAAAGGAGGTCCATAATTCTCCTTAATAAAGAATAAATCAATGCCAAATGTGAAAGAGACAAATCTTGGCAACTTAATTAAAGCACCCTTGGTGTGAAAGGGGCTAGATCACTTTGACTAGGTCAACCTTGACCAAATCAACAGCGCTGTCATGGAGGAGTGGTCATCAATGAGGGACAACGCAATTTTATATGGAGATGCTTTGTGTGAATGTAGTGATATTTTTGGATGGGGCTTAGGGTTTGAAATCTCTTAATTTATAAAAGGAAGAGGATGGTAGCCATTTTTCATTAAGTTTATGTATATTATATTTCTGAATATATGGTCTGTTTAGACATATATATTTCTCTTGTTGTTTAGCTAAGATAGAGTGTTGTTTAGCACAGGGTGTTCCTGATCGGGAATCCCACCTCTTTCTTTGAGAGGCCTCTTGGGAGAGTTTGTACTACATTTTCCACTATCAGGCTTAAGGCCAAGCTTCTTCTTTCAACTACAATGCAGATCCTGTTGAGGGATTGGTTGTTTTTGTAGGTTGCAGCAAGTGGAGATTTAGATCTCTAGATCTAGGCCATCTCATTGCTTATTTTTTAGTGGAGGAGGTTTCCTTTCCATTGGGAGGACAATATTGAAGGCCATTGAGCATATTTTCAGATCTTAGCATCAGGCCAAGTGGTTATTCATCCCTACAGCGTAGTTTACTTCCAGATCTACGTTATTTCTGTAGGAGGAGTTGCAGGGTGGTTTGGCACACCATTTGGAGAGCTGATTTTCAAGTGAAGGGGATCTACATTTCACTTTGAGGATCTATTGGAGGAGGCTATTTTATTGATCATTTTAGATTAGCCACACTTTCCAAATCTGTAATTTTCAATAGATATGTAGTCTTAGATCTCAAATCTACAACTTATACTTTGTAATATCCCAAAATGGGAATGCACAACAGTGCCTGCTAAAATAACGTACTTCTAGGAAATCTGTGCACAAAAATGAGTTTGCAGCTCCTGGATCCCTTATATTAGTAGATATAGGGTCTAGATCCAAAAGTAGAGAGAAAAATAGGTGTGGTAAACAGATCTCACACCACCTAGTCTAGCTGGAAAACCCCCAAAGAGAGGGGTTGCTGCTATGTACTACAAACTGCTTCAGAAATAACGTAGTCTTGGAAGCATGAGCAGGAGGCCATCAAATAAGATCAAATTTTGAATATACAGCAGAAAATCAGATTTATATTGATGCTCTTACATTATACAACAGAATACAGAAGACAAGAGAGGAGGAAATCTTAAGAAAAGAAAGTTCCAACACATGTATATACTGCAAAATGGCTTAACAATGTTATTTAATGGAGCTGTAGCAGATAAATTTTACACTTCATATCTAGAGCAGATCTGTGTACAAAATATCAGATCCATTTCAGATATATACACTATAAAGGCTCTATTACAAGATCCCCTTAGGGTTTTGCCCAAATCATGCAATACAAAGAGTAGATCTGAGTTTTAAGTAGCAGATCTGCAATATTATTCAAAAAATTTTGAAGATGATTTTACATTAGAATAGATCATATCTATACAGAACATGGATCAGCAAGCTAATCCATGGATCACCAAAGTGAAAGGCAAAGCCCAGCACGAAAGATCTCTCATCAAAAAAGATATCAAAACACCCTGCAAAACCTCCACTGAAAATAACGCAGTCCCTCAAGGGAAACTTTGCTGTAGCTTGAATAACTGAGTTAGCTTGATGCCAAGATACAAATCTAAAGCTCTACAGCTAAAGCATTCTTTCAGGAGGTTAAAAGACACACTCAATGGGAAGAAGCACTAGTACAATCTAGATCTGAGCAGATCTAGCATTTCCAATTGTTGTAGCTTACAAAAGCAACCAAACCCTCACTGGATCTGCGTTGCAGTTGGAAGTAGAGCTTGGCCAAGTGCCTGATAGTGGATGAAATCATCAAGACTCCTCCTTTAATCCTCAATGGAAGAGGTGAAATCCCTGCATAGGAACTCCCAAGTGCTAAGTAACACTATTCTCAACTGAACAGCAAAGAATGGTATTTTTCTAAACAGACAAGATACTCATAAATATAGATAATCAACAACCTTCTCTTGCTACCTCCTCCTTCCTTTTATAAGATGAAAGCCTTTGCAAACCCTAAACCACCTTGATGAATTAGCTGCTTTCACATGAGGGGCCTCCTTCTAGAACTGCGTTGTCCCTTCATGAGGTACATTGTATCTAGATAACGTTGTAGATTTGGTCAAGGTTGACCCAGTCTCATAGCTCAAACCCCTTTCACACCTGCAAGTGATTTGTTTACATGGCCCAGATTTATCCTTGTTCATATGGGCATTGATTTATTCATTCCTTTCAGGAGTTTTACATTTCCTCCTTTATTCATTTATTCATGCAACAGAAAGTAAAACAAAAATGTATATTCCTCTTAACTCAGGCTAAGTAGGAATATTACAGTCCTCCCCTCCAAAATGTTTCTTTTCCTCAAGCAACTGATAGGGTGAGTGTTGTAGTCCTTCCACTCCTCCATTGGTGACACCATCAAGGATCAAGTCCTCTTCATAATCCAAGTGTTCACCAAGCCAACGCATCATGAATTGTTCCTCCAAGGTCATCATAAGAGGTGCATAGTTCATCCCACAAGGAGTGAAAAATTCAATAGAAATAAACATGGCTGGAGCAATGCTTTCTCTAAAACATGTAGCATGAGGTACATAGAGAAGTTCCAGTCCATGTGGTACATACAAACTGCCCATCCTCCCTCCATACAATCCCATAAATAGTACAACTATGTCATCCAAGTATGGGAGCAAAACTACATATATGCAAATAGAGATTTGGGCTTGAAGAGGTGGGTCAAAAGCCCACATGTGATTCCAGCGCAGTGCATCTCCTACCTGCATTAGATCAAGGTGTGGCAAATGGCATTCCCACCACACATTTGCTGCATGAGTCATCTTAACATAGCTGGAGATGTCAAATATGTTTGGTGCCTTTGGGAAGCACCCATCATGAAAAGGAATCTCCCTTTGCAAAACAAGGGAGTGGCCAAGTTCAGCAATTCCATTGGCCCTCCAAAATCCATGAGATCCACATGATCTCTCACTCCCTTTAGGAATCATATCCTACAAAAACATGGTAAAAGAATGTGATAAATCAGAAAATAAAACTTGCTTTGCATGATCAGATCCTTTACCATCATAATTCTTCATACACATGGAGTTGTGCATGGGCATTCCCCCTCTCTCAAAAGAAGGAAGAACTGGCTGAAATGACTCTTGCATATAGTCCATTGGCTGTCCCAACTCCACATAGCTCATGCACTCTTAAAAGTGTTGATTTAATTCCTCTCTCAACCCTTCCCAATAAAATCTCCTCATGATCAAGATGTAGACCTTCATTGACTACATATGGTTGAGAAAGAACTCTTTGTGTGCCCCTTGTAGTATCTTCTTCTTGAGCTTGGAAGCTCTAGACAAGAAGACCCTACCATGATAGTAGATGACTCCCCCTTGGACTGAGTAGCCCTCTTCTTGCTACATGCCATCTAGTATCATACAGGTGTGGAGATATTTGGAATACTCTACAAGCAGTTGAGATTTCTAGTACAGATCCACACTACTCAACAATGACAGCTCTGATGATACATCCATGGAAGTGCCTATTATGTTGTTGATCTCTTCTTTGATACCTATCATGCCAAAGATGTGTGTTGGAAGGCTGATCCTCTCATTCTTCACCTCCCACAGCACAGAGCTAGAAAAGAGAGAGGGTGATAGTGATGCAGGGAGAATATCCCCCTCATTCTTGAGTTGTCCCAAGCCCCCCAGCACTGTAGCTTGGTCTCCCATTTCTCCAATCCCTCCTGGATCTAAATTTGGAGTAGTAATTTATGAGGCCTCCCCCACAAGGTCTGAATCTGGTGGCCTCCCAGGTGGTTTGCCACTAGATAGGAATGTCCCATGCAGGATTCTCATGAACATAAGAGAAGGGACTGTGAGATCCTTGCTTCCACTGCGCAAATTCATCTCTGTTGTTTGTGTGGAATTTCTAGGTGAAGGGTAAGTATGCATGCCTTGGATAATTTGTGGTTTACCACTCTTCATGTCCACCCACTCCATTTGCAAAGCCTTCCAATCAGTGGTGACCTTCCCCAAGGTAATCAACCATTGGACACCAAAAATGATATTGGTGTCTAGTATGTCAACCACAAAAAAGTGATCCACCAAGGTGTAGGACCCCATAGTGACTGAGAGTGATGGGACATAGTGCATGCATTACATTGTCCTATCTCTTGGGACAAAACAGATAATCCCTCAAAAGTATCAGTGGGTATTTCCCTCCTCTGCACAAGATGAGCATCAATAAAGTTGTGGGTTGCCCCACTGTCAATCAGTATAGAAACCCTCTAATTCATGATTGAACCTTGTACTCTTAAGGTCAAGTACTTAGGTACTCCCCTCAAAGATGCAAGAGTTCCTCCTATTGGATCAAAGGCTCCATTCCCATCTCTAGATGGTGTTGGATCTCCCTCAACATTGTCAGCGCTGTGACCTCTTCCTGGTTCATCATTTTCTTCTTCCTCCTCAAAATCTGAGAAGACTTCTATGTAGTGTGCTTTCCCAGTAGCACATCTATGTCTAGGTGCCCATGACTCTTGGCAAGTGAAACATAGTCTCTTCTTTCTCAGCTCCCTCCTGACTTCAATATCAAGAGGCTTCTTGAATGAGCTCTCCTTGGAAGGAGCAACTTTTTCTTCCTTCCCTTTAGAAAGGTAAGGGGCCTTATTATGAAATGTTGCCTTTGCTTTTGGCAAGGCATCTTGGAGGTCTCTAGCCCTCTCAATGGCATCATGCAGAGTGGTGGGCTTGGTAGATTTAACCAACCCATGCAAAGGCTCATCCAAGCCATCAATGAACATGTACACCCTCCTTGCTGTAGACAGATCAGGAACCATAACAGATAATCTCAGAAACTCAGAGATATAAGTTTCTGCATTTCTTGATTGCTTTAACTTTGCAAGCCTCATGAAAGGTGCTTCTGGATCCTTTCTGTAGAACCTCTCCACTAGTCTTCTAGTGAATTCAGAATAGGTAGTCACATTGGCATGGCTCAATGTAGACAACCCATGGAACCACGAATTGTGTGCTTCACCTTCAAAGTGCAGCGCTGCAATATTGATGGCTTCAATCTCCGGGACTTTGTTCAACTGAAATTAGATACCAGCTTTTCTACCCATGCCTTGGTAGAACTGGTGAATGACCCATCAAACTTGGGCAAAAATAATCTACCCATAGAGTGATGTCTATCATGATTCTAAAAGAATCCACCATCTCTATATTGGTGCCTTGGTCTTCTTTTGTCCTTGAGGTGACAAAACTCTTGAAAACTCAAGTGGTCCCTCAATCTCTGATTCTGAGATTCATATTCCTCAAAGCAGTCTTCAAGGGATTCTTTCTCTTGTGGTCCTTCATTCTCCACAGCCAAGAAGGTAGTCATAGTAGAGAGTTGTGGAGCTTGTGAAGCCTGTGGCTGGTTCACTGGTTGACCATTCCAGTGGTGAGACATGCCAGAGCTTTCCCAAGGATGAAATATCCCAGGAGATTCCTTCATCCTATCCATTCTCATCTCTTTGATCTCTTTAGAAATATCTTTCATGGCCACCAAAAGAGTTCTTTCAAACTCTTCTTCTTCTTTATCACTTCCAGTTTCAGGGGCTTTACCCTTGTCCTGATCCTCAGTTGTGTAATCAAACTTCTTGTGGTTTCTATTCTGATACCTCTTCTCCCTCTCAATAAGAGGCTCATCTTCTTCTGACTGCAACATGGCTATGGTTCTCCAGTGAAAGCATAGGTTGTGCCAAGAAAGAGCTTTGATACCACTGTAATATCCCAAATTGGGAATGCATAGCAGTGCCTGCTGAAATAACGCACTTCTAGGAAATATGTGCACAGAAATGAGTTTGCAACTCCTGGATCCCTTAGATCAGTAGATCTAGGGTCTAGATCCAAAAGGAGGGAAAAAACAAATCAAAATAGGTGTGGTAAACAAATCTCCCACCACCTAGTCTAGCTGTAAAACCCCCAAAGAGAGGGGCTACAGCTATGTACTACAAACTGCTTCAGAAATAATGCAGTCTTGGAAGCATGAGAAGGAGGCCATCAAATAAGATCAAAATTTGAATATTTAGTAGCAAATCAGATTTATATTGATGCTCTTACATTATACAACAGAATACAGAAGACAAGAGAGGAGGAAATCTTCAGAAAAGAAGGTTGCAACATATGTATATACTGAAAAATGGCTTAACAACGTTATTTAATGGAGTTGCAGTAGCTGAATGTTACACTTCAGATCTAGAGTAGATCTGTGTACAAAATATCAGATCCATTTCAAATCTGTACACTAGAAAGGCTCTATTACAAGACCCCCATGGGGTTTTGACCAAATCATGCAATACAAAGAGTAGATCTGAGTTTTAAGTAGCAGATCTGCAATCTTATTCAGAAATTTCTGAAGATGATTTTACATTAGAATAGATCAGATCTATACAGAACATGGATCAGCAAGCTAATCCATGGATCACCAAAGTGAAAGGCAAAGACCAGCACCAGAGATCTCTCATAAAAAATGGGATCAAAACACCCTGCAAAACCTCCACTGAAAATAACACAGTCCCTCAAGGGAAACTGCGTTGTAGCTTGAATAACTGAGTTGGCCTGATGCCAAGATACAAATCTGAATCTCTACAGCTAATGCATTCTTTCAGGATGTTAAAAGACACACTCACTGGGAAGAAGCACTAGTACAATCTAGATCTAAGAAGATCTAGTGTTTCCACTTGCTGTAGCTTACAAAAGCAACCAAACCCTCACTGGATCTGCATTGCAGTTGGAATTAGAGCTTGGCCAAGTGCCTGATAGTGGATGAAATCAGCAAGACTCCTCCTTTAATCCTTAATGGAAGAGGTGAAATCCCTGCATAGGAACTCCCAAGTGCTAAGCAACACTATTCTCAGCTGAACAATAGAGAATGGTATTTGTCTAAACAGACAAGATACTCAGAAATATAGACAATCAACAAACTTCTCTTGATGCCTCCTCTTTCCTTTTATAAGATGAAAGCCTTTGCAAACCCTAAACCACCTTGATGAATTAGCTCCTTTCACATGAGGGGCCTCCTTCTAGAACTATGTTGTCCCTTCATGAAGTACATTGTATCTAGACAGCGCTGTAGATTTGGTCAAGGTTGACCCAGTCTCATAGCTCAAACCCCTTTCACACCTGCAAGTGATTTGTTTACATGGCCTATATTTATCCTTGTTCATGTGGGCATTGATTTATTCATTCCTTTCAGGAGTTTTACATGTCCTCCTTTATTCATTTATTCATGCAACAGAAAGTAAAACAAAAATGTATATTCTTCTTAGCTCAGGCTAAGTAGGAATATTACATACTTGGTGTTTTGCTGAAAACCCTTGAGGGGTTCTTTAGAGGAGCTTGTATAGTGCTCAGATCTGATATAGATCTATCTTTTGAGGCACATATCAGCTCTATATCTGATGTATAAACATTTGTTGTAGCAGAACTAATAAAATAACACTGTAAGGGTTTTCCAACTTTTTTATATAGCTGCAGCACCTCATATTGAGGGATTTTGTTCATTGGAGGCTTGTATTTCATGTTATGCATCTTATGGCCCATTTATTATGTACATTTTTCTGCTGTAATAACATATGAAAGGTCTCCATATTGGCCTCTTTCTTTTTAAATGATGATCTGCAATATTGTTCCAACATTTTGCACTATATTCCCGCTTTTCCCATTTTCGAATATTACAGAAAGGTTGGATTCTTTACAATATGAATGGAACTCTAGCTATCACTATATAACCTTTTCATCTCCTGCTTCTTTCCCAAATCATCCATAAAAAATTGTAACAAAATAATTTCTTTGCTAGCCTCTGTAACAACAACATACTATGCTTCCACTGCTGAAAGTGAAACAATGTTTTGCAATTTTGAAACCCAACTAGCAATTGTTCCACCTACAGTAAAAACATACGTTGTGGTGTTCCTCCTGTTATCTCTATTACCTCCCATATCTACATCAACATATAAATGTAGAGAAATTTTTGAACTTCCAAAGCATAATGCATGATTTGTAGTATCTCTCAAATACCTGAGAATCCACTTCATTGACATCCAATGTTATTTTCCTGGATTTTTCATGTAAATGTTTACAACTCCCACTACATGTGCAATGTAAGGTCTTATACAAACTATTGCATACATTAAGCTTCCAAAAATTTATGTGTATGGAACTTTACACATATAATCCATCTCTTCCCAGGTCTTGGGGCACATCTCCTTACTTAGTTTGAAATGGCTAGCCAAAGGTGTATTGATTGGTTTTGCATTCTTCATATTAAATCTTTCCAACACCTTTTCTATGTACTTACTTTGAGACAATGCTAATTTGCAATTTTTCTTGTCTCTATTTATTCTCATACCAAGGATTTGTTTTACAGTACCCAAATCCTTCATTGCAAAGGAATTTTCCAATTTTCCTTTGAGAAAATTTATTCCCTGCATGTTAGACCCTGCAACAAGCATGTCATCTACATAAAATAGCAATATAATATACATGCCAACATTTTTCCTTTTAAAATAAACACAATGGTCAGAGTGACATCTAGTATAACCTTGTTCAAACATAAACCTGTCAAATTTTAGATACCACTTCCTTGGAGGTGGTTTTAAGCCATAGAAGATTTTCTTCAATTTTCACACTAATTTATCCTTCCCTTTGACCTCATACCCTTATGGTTTCTGTATATATATTTCTTCCTCCAAATCCCCATGGAGAAATGATATCTTCACATCTAACTTCTCAATATGAAAATCTTATGCTTCCACTACACTTAAAATAGTTTTGATTGAAGTCATTTTCACAATAGGAGAAAAAATTTCATGAAGGTATATACCTTTCTTTTCTACAAATCCCTTCACCACAAGCCTAGCATTATGTATCTATTTACCTTAATCTTCTTCCTTTAACCTGTAAACCCATTTATTATGCAATGTTGTTTTACCATTAGGAAACATGACTAAGTCCTAAGTCTGGTTCTGCATCTAGGATTCCATCTCTTCTTCCATGGATTGCTCCCACTTTTTCATAGCTTCTACCTACATTGCTTCTTAGTATCTTTCTGGTTCACCAAAATCAGTCAACAATACATAATAGAATGAAGGATAGTAATGTTCATGGGGTCTACTTATCCTAGTAGATCTTCTAACACTAGTTTAGTTGTTTGATGGGCATGTTGTTGTTTTAATTGTTGTTGTTGTTGTTGTGGTTGCTGATCATTCTAATTTTTAGGCACCTTTACCTTTCATGTGATCTCCTAAAGCACTATGTATTATTTGCTTTCATTTTCTTGTTTCTTTCCCTGCATTTGATCCTTATACAAGAACTTTTAATTGAATATGACATCTCTGCTCCTAATGATTTTTTTATTTTCATAATCATATACGAGATAACCAAAATCATTAATTCCATATCCAATAAAGGTACATTTATTTTATTTTGGTCAATATTTGTTATATTTTCTTTAAAAATATATTTATTATATAAACAAAAGTATCTATAACATCTTACCAAAATTGCAAGGGCAATCCTGCATGAAATCTCATGCACCTTTCATGCTCCATGATTGTCATGTTCATCATTTATGACACACCATTTTCCTATGGTGTTCCTAGAACTGTCTTCTCTCCTTGAATTCCATGCTCTGAACAATAGTTATCAAACAATTTTTTGTATTATTCACCTCCATTGTTTGATCTAAAACACTTCAACTTATTTCCTATCTCATTCTCAACCAAAGCTTTCCATTTCTTGAAAGTATCAAATACATTAGATTTATTTTGAATACAATAAACCCAAATTTTCTTGGTTACATCATCAATAAAAGTAACATAATAGCGAGAGCCATCGAGAGATGATACTTGAACAGGTCCCCATACATATTTATGAATAAGCTCTATTTTTCCACTCTTCTTTTCTTTCCCAAATTTGAGAAATATGACTCTCTTATGTTTTCCATAAACACAATTTTCACATAAATCCAAATCAACATGCTTCAAACCTGGCAACAAATTTCTTGAGTGAAGAATCTGCATCCCTTTCTCGCTCATGTGCCCAAGCCCATGATGCCACAATTTCTTATATGTTCCTATGGAGGTTAAAGCATTAACATAATTACAAATACCATTGCATAAATACAATGTACAGACCTTTTCTCCGTTTTCTATTACCAAGGCTCCTTTAGTGACCTTCGAGTTTTTGTTTGTCAATGTTGTTACGAAACCTTCACGACCTAACTTGCCTATTCAAATAAGATTTTTCTTCAAATCTGGAACATGCCTTACCTCCTTCAATATACATTAGTTTCATTTTATTTCTTTATTAAAACCTTACTCGTTTCGATGATTTTACAACAATTTCTCATCACCCAAACGAACTTGTCCAAAATCTCCTTGAACATAGTCATGAAAATGTTTCCTATCAAGTATGGCATGGAAAGAAGCCTCTGAGTATACAACCTAGATGTCAATAATATTTTCTAATAAAATAATAAAAGCATATTTTAACGCATCACTCGTTACATTTACTTCCTGATTGTTTTCATGTTGTGTGTCCCCTTCTTTTCCCTTATGAGATTTGCAGTGTTTCTTCAAGTGTCCTTTCTTTCCACATTTCCAGCACATTATCCCTAATATGGAATCAGATCTTCATTTTCTTGATTTACTGTGATTTCATGGGATCTTTCCTCTTTCCATTTTACTTCCACTAATCTCTACAGTTAAAGCATTACCTGATGTCTCACTAGAGCTTTTTCATCGCATTTCCTCACTAAGGATGACACTTACAACACCATAAAACTTTAAAGTACTAGATCCAGAGACAAAGTTACTAATAGCCATAACCAATCCATTCCAAATTTCTAGAAATGAGCATGGAAATAAGATATCCATAACTTCATCATAAAAATTTACCCCTACAGAACTTAATTGTCTGGTAATCATGTTAAATTGATTTAAATGATCAACAATAGATATACCTTTCAACGTCTTCATATTAAATAGATGTTTCATAAGAAATACCTTATTGCAGGCAAAGGGTTTTTCATATAGTTTGGCAAATTTCATCATTAAACATTCTATTGTTGTTTCCTTTGAAATTTGAATGCCACCGACACTGTGAGACACAATCGTATTGTTTCTAGTGTCCTTCTTTGAGAAGATCACATTCTTCATTTGTCATACTTGTCGGCTTCTTTGAATTTCTGCTCAATGGTAGGTACATATTTTTTTTATATGAATAATATTCCATCTGCATCTTAAAATTCTTTCCTATCTCATTCTCAATCAAAGCTTTCCATTTCTTGAAAGCATCAAATACATCAAATTTATTCCGAATACAATAAACCCAAAATTTCTAGGTTACATCATCAATAAAAGTAACATAATAGTGAGAGCCATCGAGAGATGATACCTGAGCAGGTCCCCGTACATATTTATGAAAAAGCTCTATTTTTTTTCTCTTCTTTTCCTTCCCAAATCTGAGAAATATGAATCTCTTATGTTTTCCATTAACACAATTTTCACAAAAATCCAAATCAACATGCTTCAAACCTGGAAACAAATTTCTTGAGTGAATAACCTACATCCCTTTCTCACTCATGTGCCCAAGCCTATGATGCCACAATTTCATATTTGTTCCTATGGAGGTTAAAGCATTAACATAATTACAAATACCATTGCATAAATACAATGTACCGACCTTTTCTCCTTTTGCTATTACCAAGGCCCCTTTAGTGACCTTCGAGGTTTTGTCTATGAATGTAGTTACGCAACCTTCACGACCTAACTGCCTTGTTGAAATAAGATTTTTCTTCAGATTTGGAACATGCCTTGCCTCCTTCAATATCCATTGGTTTCATTTTATTGCTTTATTAAAACCTTACTCGTTCCAGTGATTTTACAACGATTTCTCATCACCCAAATGAACTTGTCCAAAATCTCCTTGAACATAGTCATGAAAATGTTTCCTATCAAGTGTGGCATGGAAAGAAGCCTCTGAATATACATCCTAGACATCAGTAATATTTTCTAATAAAATAATCAAAGCATCTTGTAACACATCACTCGTTACATTTACTTCCTGATTGTTATAATGTTGTGTGTCCCCTTCTTTTCCCTTCTGAGATTTGCACTCTTTCTTCAAGTGTCCTTTCTTTCCACATTTCCAGCACACTATCCCTAATATGGAATTGGATCTTCCTTTTCTTGATTTACTATGATTTCATGGGATCTTTCCTCTTTCCATTTTTCTTCCCTAGTCTCTGTAGTCAAAGCATTGCCTGATGTCTCACTGGAGATTTTTCATCACATTTCATCGCTAAGGATGATACTTACAACACCATTAAACTTTAAAATACTAGATCCAGATACAAAGTTAATAATAGCCATAACCAATCCATTCCAAATTTATGGAAATGAGCATGGAAATAACAGATCCATAACTTCATCATCAAAATTTACCCCTACAGAACTTAACTGACTGGTAATCATGTTAAATTCATTTAAATGATCAACAATAGATATATCTTCCGACGTCTTCATATTAAATAGATGACGCTTCATAAGAAATACCTTATTTGAGGCAAAGGTTTTTTCATATAGTTTTTCCAATGTCATCATTAAAAATTATGTTATTGTTTCCTTTAAAATTTGAATGCCACCGACATTGTCAGACACAATCATATTGTTTCTAGTGTCCTTCTTTCGAGAAGATCACATTCTTCATTTGTCATACTTGTCGGCTTATTTTATTTTCTACTCAATGGTAGGTATAGATTTTTTTTATATGAATAATCTTCCATCTGCATCTTTTACAACTAGTAATTTTGGTTGTTAAATTTCATGAACCTAAACCTACCATCTTCCTTCATTGCTCCCACTTGAACCAGGAACTCTTCTTTCCTGTGAGTTTATCAGCTAAATAGACCTTCGACTATGATACCAGTTGTTAAAAATTAATTAATGGAGAAATGAAATACCTAAAATATTGCGGAAATACAAATACAAAAACACATAAAATAAGAGATACACATATATATGTATTTCACCCAATTTGGGCTACGTCCACGGAGAAACAACCAATTCTTCCTTTTATATTATCCAACAAAATGAAGAGATACAACCTACAATAGATCTGTTGTAATTTCCTCTTCACTCTCACACAATTTTCTCTCTCTTTCTCTCTCATAGTAATAATACACATCCATAATACAATTCCCTCATATAAATCGAGGGGTTTCCTTCTAGGGAAAAAAACCTAAATTAAAGATAAATTATATCATCAGATCATCTTCCTAATGAATGACCCATATTTACTACAAAATTACAATATTTTACAAGGAAATTAACCCCCAGGAAGCAATAGTGGGGGTGCAAGACCCCCCGTTGGGGATTGGGATCCAAAAATGGCTAAAATAAGAACTGTGAATCGGGAAGATAATCAAGCTCCACATCCAACAATTCAAAATGACTGTCATAGATATTCTCAAGTTTACAAATGTCTATAAGGAAAAGGTTATATGAAATCATCATAAACATCATCACAATTAGCATCATCATCTGCCATTAGCATCCGCTAGTAGCCATATCTTAGTTGGTACCTAACCCATGGCTTATCATCAGCCTACCAAGACTCACTCCTCCAGAGAGATCTGTCCTTGATTTCCATAGCCTCTTACTAGACCAAAATAATGAAACTAAACCCTCTTAGGGAGTACTAGCAAACACTCACTCAACCTTCCTAGGAGTACTTACTCAACCCTCCTGGGGAGAACTCTGGGCCTTGATCTTGAAATATCTCATTCAGCCATTTCTTAGCAGGTGATTAGGTCTCCATTCTAATAGAACTCATTCAACTATCAACTTTGGAGTGATTGAGTCTAGAACTTAATCAACCTTTCATGGGGAGTAATCAGGTCTCCTCATCGAAAGGCACTTACTCAAGCCTCTCAAGGGAGCACTCTAGGCCTCTCGAACCTTTCCCCCTTTTAGGAGAATTCCCTTCCATGTTGGTGTCATATTAGTACTCCCTCTAAATGAGAGGGGTAATCTCCACAAGCCCCAGCTTGTCTCTGAAGTACACGAACTTCACTCCAGGAAACAAATTTGTCAAAATAATAGTTGTCTACTCATTAGTGGAGATTTACTCGAGCCTTATTTCTCTCCTTTGCACCATGTCATGGATGTAGTGGTACTTGATCTCCATATTCTTAAACATGTCATGGAACACTAGATTATCTAAATTTTTCACACAAATTTATCATCACAATGTATCATTGTCAATTCTAGTTCATGGACAAACAATCTTGCAAACAAATTCTGAAGCCATATTGCTTATGTACATGCTTCATTGGATGCAATATATTCTTCTTTTGCAGTGTTGAGTGTGACAAATATCTCCTTCCTGCTCATCCAAGATATCATAGTGGAGCCCAAGCTGAAGCACACTCTTGAAGTGTTATTTCTATCATCAACACTACTTTCCCAATCAACATTTGTATATCCCTAAATTTGTGCATGCTTGTCTGCAACATATCTCAATATAAAGTTCACAATAACACATAGCTATTTAAGAATGTGCTTTGTTGCATTCCAATCCACATGTCTTGGTTCCACTTGGAACTAACTCAACATGTTAACAATAAAGCAAATGTTCGGCATGGTGTTAACCAAATACATCAATGATCTAATCAACCACCAGTACATAGATGGATCTACTAAACTGGATTTGAAGCCTCTTAGATTCTTTAAGTTAGTCACCATGGGAGTAGACATGGATTTACATTCCATCATACCAATGTTTTGAAGGATCCAAATAACATACTTACCTTGAGAAAGGACTACTTCCCTAAGTTTCTACTATAATTCCAGTCCCAAGTAATAATTCATCAGACTAGGATAATTCATATCAAACTAAAAAGCCAACTAATTCTTGCACTGAATAATGAGAGGCTCAACACCTTTCATAAACAAATCATTAACATATATCAATAGGATCACATGTGAATTTTTCACAACCTTAAAATACAGGTTTATATCAACATTTCTCTTGGTAAATCCCATTCTCATCAAATAGCTATCAATATGAGCATACCAAGCTCTTGGAGCTTTCTTGAGTCCATACAAGGCCTTCTTTAAGCTGAAAACACAATATTCCTTTCCATGCACCTAAAACCCTTGAGGCTACTCTATGTACACCTCTTCCTCAATAACACCATTGAGGAAAGAAATTTTCACATCCATATTATGTAAATTCCATCCCAATGAAGCTACAAGAGAAATAATGGAACTAATGGAGGTGTACCTGGAAACTAGAGCAAAGGTTTTGTCATAATATTCTCCCTCTTTCTAAGAGAACCCTATAGCCACAAATCACACCTTTTATTTGTTAATACTTCCATATACAACATGTTTGATCTTGTATATCCACTTGGAAGTCACCATTGGCTTCCCTTCTGGCCTCGACACAATTTCCTAAACATAATTCTTCATGATGGATTGTTATTATTAACTCATGGCCTCTTTCCATAGTTGTTGGCTAGCTTCTTCTTCATAAGTGGAAGGCTCTGCATCAATAAGGTTAGTCATAAGAGCTTCATAGGTAGATAACCTCTTAGGTTTCTTAATTTCCCTAGATGTTCCATCAGGAGTTGCATGTCATTCTACTTCTTCCAAAGTAGATCTAAGCCATACCAGTCTCTTTATGATCTCTAGGAAACAAATGGTTCCACTAGTTTAAAATTCCCTTCCATATCTTTAAGATATTTTGTAGAACTTGAATGCTCTTCCTTGGAATAATATTTTTTTACTTCAACATAGGAATCCATCGATAATTCCTTAGACTTCCAATATGAAATTTTCTCATTGAAAGTGACATCCCAACCGACCTCAATCCTATGCTATTCTATAATATAGACTATATGGGCCTTTTATCATTCACTGTAACCAACAAATATGCCTTTCTTTCCTGAAGGTTCAAGCTTGTTCCTTTTATCCTTATTAACATGAATGTATGCAGGGAAACCAAAGATTCTCTTATGTCCAACCTTTGGCTTTCATCTAGAGAATGCTTCTTCAGGATTCATGTCTTCCATAATTCTATGAGGGCTTTGATTTTGAATATATATGGCTTTAAATGATGGTTCTCCCCATAAGAACAGTGCGAAATCCTGATCATGCATCATGGCCGTCACATATTCTTCAATGGACCTGTTCTTTCGTTATGCTACACCATTTTGTTGAGGATCACAGGGGAAAATCAACTCCCTCTTAATCCCAGATTTCTTACAGAAAGAAACAATTTCTTTCGAGGTATATTCTCCTCCATTGTTATATCTCAAAATTTTTATCTTCTTACCTGCAAATTTTTCCACTTTAGATTTGAATTCCTGAAACTTGGTGAATACTTCATCCTTGGTCATCATGAGATAGATCCATGTCTTACAAGAGAATTCATCAATAAATATCACATAGTATACTAAAAATCTAATCGATCCCACAAGCATCGAACCACATACATTAGAGTGAATCAAATTTAAAACCTCTTTAGATTTATTGTCACTACTTGGAAATGGTTTCTTGATGTTCTTTCCGTGTGCACAACACTTAAAAACACCTTCATGATCTATTTGTAGTATAGGGATGCCTGGAACTATTTGATTCAATTCAAGTAATGGTATATAATCAAGGCGGCCATATCTTCTATGTCATAACTCACTTGGATTAATTTCATCATGTATTAGGGCTTGAGTTGGTTTACTCACGAGCCTATATAATCTTCCATCATTAATCCCAATAACCATAACATCATATATACTAGGTCCCTTGGACCATACAAGTACTTTTCCATCCACAAAAGCTACTCTATCTCCTTTATCTTCTAAACATGAAATAGAGACTATATTCTCTTTCAAACCATGTACATATGTACATTGTTACTAGAGTCCAGCTCAATGGATGCCTTTCCAACTCCTTTGACTGCATAGTTGTGGTTGTATCCAAGTTTCACCCTTTGAGATAGTCTATTATCCATCATGTTAGAGAGATTAATGTGTTAGTGTTTTTGGTGCACATATGTATGAAATCACACCAACTTAAGGGGTGTGGTTTTCCCCCTTAAGTTATTGGTCACGGGCATAAAATATATGGAGTCAAGCAAGTTAGTGGAACATGCTAGAAAATAAACATACTAGATAGAGAGATAGCATGAATATTCAAACATAAAATTAAACTAAAACTAAAATAAATAACACAAAAGCTCTAAATAGAGTCAAACAACTTCAATAATCCAAACGGCAATGCTTACATCCCCTCTTATTGGGTGCTGGTAGGAAATAAGGATGCAAATTTAACCCACTTGCCAAGGGGCCCTTAGAACTAGGGGTTCTAAGTTCCGATGCAAGGATGTATTTACTTCTGAGTTGCCTTGGTGCAAAGTCTCCCTCTCTCTACTATGGTGGACTGGAGTTGTTGGATGGCCAACAACTGAGTCCCCTCTATCTCTGCTCCGGATCATACACTGTTGGTATTGATTGGGGAAATTATGGCTAGCATAACAATGTGCTCTCTAGTTGTTCATCTCTTGGTGGCCTTTTATAGTAAAATTCAAATCCTCCTTCCCTCTCTTGGTATATTGTGGATAGTGACCCAAGAGATGAGGGTGATTCCATTGTGTGCTCCCTTGATGTCCTAAGGAGGCTTGGGTGGTTGTCCTTAGGTGGCTTCAAGTGTGGAACCAATGTCCTGGAGTGTGCCTTTGTGGTCCCAGAAAGAGACTTCCGCCACTCCCAGGATTATGAGCTTATTGGGTCAAAAAGCACGAAAGGGCGTGTTTATCGAAGGATTTTTCGCACAAATGCACTTTTGACTAGTCGTTCTTGTACACAATTTGATTCTTCCTTAGACCTTAGAGATTTTTAAATACTTTCAAATTCTCTAATATCTCTCAGCCCTGTAAATCCTTCTGCCTGACATTAAATAATGTCATCTTTTCTTGTATGATTTTCTAGTGATAACATTTTCCCCTTAATGTGTGAGGTCTAGGAAGAACTGTATAGCCGAAATGCATTATAGTTTCTTTTCTGTATACTGTGTGTAGAGAGAGAGAGACTTGCGTGTAGCTCAAAATTGGAGACACCCTGCACCGGGTCGAAGAGAAACCATGTCCTGTGGGACCTCTGTAAGTAATGGTATAATACAATATATACAGATTTTATACGAGGAGGGAATGTCCCATGCTCGTAATTCTTTGGCTACTTAAACAAATCTATTTGCTAGGTACATGTTCTATCTGTGGAACTAATATGGTAGTGATCTGTTGGTTGATGACGATGACTGCTTACGCCCTCGGAGGCGATTTTTCTTTGACAATAGGTGCAATGTGGTACCCATATGCATAAACTTGGTATGGTATATAAATGCTCATTGTACGCATGGGTGCTGGCTAGGACCTTCCTATGTAAGTATTGCTGACAGAGACGCTTATGAAGGCACAGGTCTTCGACAAATTTGATAAAAGTGCAATGGTTGTAAGGTACGATACCATCTTGACATGAAAGCTTGTGTTGTAGTTGAATGTGAGGAGGATGAATGACATCTGTGGGAAATGATGTCTCCCATAGTGCCAGCCGAGGATGCCCCTTTTATGGAGAGGGGCGATCCAAGGTACCACTTCCTTTTTGGAAAAGAGGTGTTGAAGTCGACAAAAATGAAGCCTCAACCAAACGAGGGGGTCGCTGATGAGGAGGATCAGGATCCTGGATGTGATGGGTTTGACATAGGCATGGTGGAAAGGGGTGACTGAATACTGATGATGGGGATTCAGTGGCCCAAGGTCTTGAAGTATGAAAAGCAGCTTGGTGGCAGTCATAACTATTTCTAATGGGGAAATCCCAGGAGTTGTTAGGACTTCTAGGGTAGGTATGAACTGGTTATGAATTTCATAGTGGCTTTTGTGTGAAGGTGGTATACTCCAAGCGAGAGTGGTCAAGGATTGCTGCCATGGGAGAAAAAATGAATGAGTGGGTGGGGGACATAGTGCACCGTTTGCAGTCTTTGTACACTTACCAAAAGAATAAAATAATGGGGTTTGGTTTGTACAAAACACAGAGACGGGTGCCCCAAAACATGAAAGTTTTCTCTCATTGATGATGTGAGGAAAGTGTTTTGTTGAGGGTGGGAGCCCCATTGGTTGGTCTCATGTGTGAGTTTGATGAAGCAGATGAAAAAGTATCGCAGATGAGACTATGCTGATGAAGGTATGGTGGGAAAAATGTGAGGCACGGTAGTGCGCTTTTCATCTTCTTGTACAACCTGGTTTTCTCAGAAAGGGGTTTTATTTCATATGGTAAAACTTGACCTTATGCATGGTGAGTGAATGGGAATGAGGTGCTTCCCGAACTATAGTGATATGGCCATGGGGTCACCATTTTTTGTGATATATGGTCTACTTTGGGTGACGAGCACCATGGAGGGGAGGCTCTACCGACCAACGAGAATGCTTATCATGTGTAAGGCGAGGTGATGATAAACATAGTCGTATGTGTGGAACCTATGGTTAATTTCTGATGGAGAAATGATGTCAGGATATGCAGAGTTTTCTGGGACTCTATCATGCTAGGGGTAGAATGATACCTAGTCTGGAACTTTCAATGCATGGGGTTGTAGATGGTTTGCGTACTACCTGCAAAAAACAACTACCTCAAGTGAAAGCATCTTCTTTATCAAATATTATTGAAAGACATGTGTTTTTTTTTTTTTTTTAAGAAGGTGAGAGAGGGCATACCTGCCGATGCTAAAAATTTATCTTTTCGGGGGCATGAATGTGTGGCATTGCCTCTATACGTTATGGAATGTTGACCACAGTGCTACTTTCAGTTCAAAGATAAGACCTTCTGAGCTCTCGTTATGGTCCTCCAAATTTTTTGAAAAGGGCAACATATAGGTGAATCTGGCCCTAATTCAATTCATTTGTGTATGTTGAGTATTGAGAGGTTAGAGGCTTCTGCGGAGCAACTCTTGCCATTGCGGTCAGCCTGAGAACTAGGGATTAGCGATATCATGCCCAGGTAACCTCCATGACATCCTACATTTTAATTTTTTCAGTCTGAGGTGTTGGGTTCCATACAAAACTGGTTTTTACAGATTCTGAGCCTGTTTTACCCTAGATTGCGTGGGCGATCAGGGTAAGAGCGCATCTTCTGCTCGCAAAATTAGGGTTTTTCGCACCTTAGGCACGCTTTTATCAGCCTTGTGCATGCCTTCTACGTGCCTATGAGAAATACAGGCGTGCCTTCCACGCGCATGTCTAAGGGACAGGCGTGCAAAAGGACGAGGCAGTTTTTGTCCAAATTTTTGGACATTTTTCCTATTTTTTGATGTTTTTATGTTGCTGATGTGCTCTTGTTTGGTTGAAAAGATGTTGTGGAGGGAGTGGGATTGGCATGAGCTCCGTAATGCTTTAGCTGACAACTGTTAGGTGCGCTAACAGTTGGTGCAATGGGGTCTCCTAAAGTTTGTGTAGAATGACCTTCTTCGGTCATGGGACCAACTGCTACGTTACGTGATTGGGCACTGGAAGAGGCGGAACAATGTGTTTGTGCTGCGTGGGTGTGACCTTGCTATCCATCCTGAGATGGATATATACTCTGTGACCAAGCTACTGCCTCAAGGTGAGGCGTTGCAAAATCCACTCCCTTCTGGGAGGGTGGATTTTAAGCGGTTTCGGATGCGTCACTGTGGCGAGGCACCCCTTATGGAGGGGTGCATAGCCATTTCTTTCGTGATAGACTTGGCAGAGAGATGTGCTTTGGTGGATATCGTGCGACTCGCAGGGTCATCAGCTCCACATCAGGCATTGGGCCTGCAGATTGGAGTCTTGCACCAGTTGAGGGCCGAGCACATTTTCAACTTTGTGCGTTTCTACTATGACAGGATGGTGGCACAAATTTTCAAGATCTGGGATGGATCGAAGTTACTTGCATATGCCAGCATTTTATGCAGCATCATGTATGATCAGGTGGTGATGTTGAGACTGATGGTGGCGGTGTCTGCTGGGGGGCCATGGGTGCCTTGCATGAGGATGTGGGCCCTTATGATGCCTCGAGGAGGTAGTGGTAGGGTGGGGCATTACTGGAACGCCACTACTGAGGATTGGTTTGAGGCTAACCCTCAGATGTTCCTACCATTCACATATGTAGGGATGGACTTTTGGGGGGATCCAGAGATGGGTCTCCCTCCTGGCTATGGTTGGGGGCCAGTAGGTACGTCTTTATGTTTTCGGCATTTATTTGAGTATAGATGTTTATATGTGTTTTTATGGTGACACTGACATAGTTTTGGTTACTCTTGCAGATGTTGGTGACGTTGGTCACCCTATGGCTCGATTGGTCGGGCATGGTCCTCTTAAGAGACCTTTGGGTGCTCGTGAGGGCCTGGGAGGAGATCCTGCACAGCCTTAAGGTGGAGGACACGGTGGTGAGGCCAACCCTTCAAGGGAGGGTAGTAGCTTGGATGTTGCCGAGACTACAGCTGAGCTAGCTCATGCTAGTGTAGTGGAGGCTCGTGTTGATGCAGTGGAGGCTCGTGCTGTTGAGCTGACCACATAGGTGGAAGTTCTAGAGGATGCCTGGGATCAAGTGGATCGCTTAACCCAGGGGATGTGTTGGGCTAGAATTGTGAATTACAGATAAATCAAGCTTCCCTAGACAAGTGCTAGTCTAGAACATTAGGTGAAATAATATACGACTATTTTCCTAACTTAGAATAGATACACAGAGAGGATTGGAGGCTTACTTGTTCAGTCGCTTCCAAATGGCTCCTTCTATCACTTCCGCTACAACTTCAAATTCAAGAGGTTTGTTGGCTGAATGCTTCCTGCAAGAAATAACACTGAAACAACAAAATATGAAATAATATAGATATATATTCAAACTAGTTAGCTAAATCAGTAAAGCATAAACCATGCACATCAACTAAGATCTTGCAATATGGAAAATCAAAGCCAATACAGATGCATAAAGGGAAAAATAAGCAGTACTCTTTATTGATGATAGAAGGAGAGGTTACAACCTAATGAATGATTTGAAGTGACCTTCCAGAAATTTTCCCAAACCTCATCACAGTATAAATCTCTCCAGTGACAGCTACACAAATCTAGCTCTCAATTGAAAATTCTCCAGCATTTCTCTACTCAAATTCTTCCTCCTCAAGCACTTAGATCTGTGCTCAATTTATAGATGAACTGTAGATTTTTTTGTAATCAATGACTTTCCAATAATAGGCAATACATGTTTCCAGTCATGTAGATGTCAAATGGACACTTGGATCCGAAGCTTGACACATGTGAACTTTTCTGGAAAGCACTGGCCAAGTGGAGATTCCAGAACAATGAGAATTTCGCTCCCAATGTGACCAACGTACCTGTGAATGTCGGGAAGTGCTTTATAGAGTAGCCTTGAATGGGGCTACCTACATATGCAATGCACTTAGGCCCCTTAGAGCCTGCATTGGTGAGCTCTCATATGCTATATAATAAGCTTCAAACCTTGGAAACCTTTGCTTGATGAAAGTCTTGCTTGATTTGTCTTGTTTCTTGTCTTAGGGAATGTAGCAACTAAAATGATAGGGAATGATAGACCCTTGATAATTGGTCCTGGAGATGATGTCCAGTTAACCAGGTCATTGGGAATGGTGTCCAAATTGACCTATAACAATTTCCCCCTAAAGCATGAGATCCGAATAATAAGAACATTTGATTGAGATGCTTTACACTGTGATGAGTCTGGAAACGAAGCGGAGTGGTCACCTGCATCAATATTACAATAAATTACATCATGATATATCCTCTTTGATCATAATTGCGGAGGGTAGGCATTCCCATGTTCAGCACATAAAACAATCTAATAACATGTACATAATTCAAAAATTATTCTTCGTTGGAATGTTGCCCAGATGCAGACATGCCTACAGATATAGGCCCATGTTTGGATGACAATCTGTATGTAAGGTTACCGTATAGATGCTGTGTACAAAAATCCTGAAATCGTAGCCTAGATGGCTGAAACTAGATCTAGGGTCTTCTTATCTCATTCACTCGATCATTCAGGTACAAGTCTAGCCATGCAAATATATGATTTGTAGTCTAACATGGAAAGACATCGTTTTATTACTAGCCAATGATGTGAGCTGTTAAAAAATGCGAGAGAACCATCATTAATGTCAATTACCCTCAAGGTAATGCAGTACATTTCGTAAGGCGTGAATAGATGATTTGATGTCGAACGCCAAACAAAATCTTTCGGTCAAAAGTCCAGAAGAAAGGATCTTGTCGATGCTGTAACAAGCCTCATGGTACTGAAATCTGATGTTTCTAAGTGAACTTCCTGGATATTGATTTGTCGTCGACAGGAAGTCACCTTATTGCAAAACAGGAGTTATTGATTTCGGAGACAAGGGTATGACTTGATATAGCAATTTTCAGGGATGAAGGTTTACAATTATTGTAGAAGGATGAGTTTTTAATCACTAGATGACTTCTCTTGAACATATCGGCGACACTATGATGAGTTGGCAGCATTTACCCAAAACTGAAGTGAAGGTATGATGAACCATAGGTGTGAATGAACTGTCAAGATGATTACCCAACCCAAATAGTCACAGACATGGAGTGAAAGAAGTGTTATGTTCAAGAGCAACTTGCTACTAAAAAGAAACTTTTCTCACTTTTCCCAAATTTTCCCCGGTCATTTGTCGACCATTACCTCTTTATTTTTTAACAAGCTTGAGGAGGATAACATTTCCTTGATCTATATTCAACCCTTCGGGTGAATAAAGTATCGCTATTTAATAATTTAATGAGTCTAGGGATGAATGAAACTCGATTCTTGCCATGATCGACAATCCTGTCGCTATTTTATGTTTTAATGAGCCTAACAACAGTGATAGCCTGGTCCTTTTTCATATTTAGAGAGTTTGAAAAAGAGGACGAAAGAGAACTCCAAAAGTACTTTTTCATAAATTTGTCACTCAGATCTGAAAAAGTGTAAAATAATATCTGAGAGAACCTCTTTGGTCATGTTTAACCAAGGTATTCCTTTTTCGTAAATAATCCCTCTCAGTCCAGAAAAGGGTTAAACTTATACTGAGTAGATATCAATTCATTTACTTTAACAAGCTCGAAAAGACAAGTGCTCAACAATCTTTTCACATTATTGGAGTCTGAAAAGAGCTGAAAGAAAACTCCAAGGGTTCATTTTTCATTGTTATAGAAGCTCGAAAAAGAGATAAAAGTGCGCTTCAAATCCTTTTTTGTTTTTAACAAAGCTCGAAAAATAAGGAGAAAAAGTATGCTTTGTGGTCAAGTCATTCTTTGAATAAATTTGCACAACTAATATGTTCATCAGTTGTATTTCCTATTTAGAACAACATCAAATGGATTAAAAATCCTTGTTTCATGATAAAAAAACATAATAAAACTATAGTAATAGCAATAAATTTAACTTGCAAACAATTAAATGACTATAAAAAGTAGTTTCACTATTCATTTTCACCATTCCATAGTTACCATTTGCATTTTGGAGCTCTGAACCTGATTTTTCCCCCGAACTTCAGTCGTTGATTATGGTCATTTTTGTGGACGGATTTCGTTGCCGTTTGATCTAGGTTAGTACCATGAACCTCCTCTTCCCTTTAGTATTCATTTCATTTCCATTCTCTGCAAATTTTTAGGGTTTTAAGGCCCCTAGGGTAAAATCTGCCCAAAATGAGGGCAACGCACCCTTGAATGTCAAAACATGCATTGCATAGCAGGTACAGTGAAGGGTACCTGCATGTGCAACACACTGTCTCAGCCCAGGGAGTGCATTGGGCGCAGTTCAAGTTTTTTTATTTCCATGTTGTGCCCAAAATTGCCTAGTTTTTTGCAATGAATGGAATCTAATGGATCTTATGGTTGAATTTTAGGTTTCCATCGGATTATAATGACAATTACATGGAGGGAAAGAGAACATGAAGAACAATATATGATTGCCTTGAATGATTCGGGTACTATAAGAGCCCTAAGAGATTATGGACTACTTAAGTATTTCAAACTGTTGGGAATGAGGCAACAAATAGAACTCTTGAAGTTCTTAGTTCGAGCATGGGATCTGACGATAGAGGCATTTCACATTAAAAATAAAGTGGTTCCCATAACAGTTGAGGACTTGTATTTTCTCACAGGTTTGTCGAGGAGAGGTTTGTCCATTTCTCTCACAGGGTCTATTGTTGGAGGAGAGACAATGAGGGATTATGTTATGCAGTATTCCTATCCAGGGGTAGAACCTAGAAAAGATGGAAAAATAAACATCTGAGATGTTAGGGATTTGCCTTTGAGAACCAACCTTTTCACGATCACTAAACTTGCTGGCACAGTTACACTACATGTAGCGAACATATCGTATATGTAGTATGTGCTAGAGTGCTTAGAGCCAACAGTCTTCAACTGGTTTGAAGCTGTTCTATCTCAGATAAAGGAACAACTAAATAAAACAAAGGGAAGAATGAAGAAAATTTTCAGTTATGGTTCAATCCCTATCTCCTTTGCTTTGGAACAGATTACACTGATGCAGCCACAACATGTAACATTGGATATATCTAGTCCTAGAGATCCTCGAATGCAGAGATGGGTAGAACTCATGGGTCGGCATGCAGGCCAATCGCCTATTGTGTTCTCTAGTGCATTATTCGCCTGGTTCCAGTGACAGATCGTCGCCATCGATGAGTACGCATACGCAGGCGTCGACTTCTGAGGAGATCCAAATTTAATATTACCAGAAGGCGCTCAGTGGGGTGCAATAGGTAAGAATGATTTGAACATGTTTTTTTTATTTTTCTAAGGTTTATACAATGTTTTTTTGTTTTTTATTTCTTTCGAAGACTAAACTAAATGTTTGATGTAATGCAGATACTGGTCATGTTCAACCAGTAGAGGAACCAGAGCACAAAGCAGATGCGCCAGCAAAGAGGGCTGTCGGGAGAGCAGTCCTTCAGGACCTTGATATGGCTAAGACTCTGGCTGAGCTTTATCAGCACATAGAGGGGTTGGCCTTCGGCATTCCAGATTTCTGGATCGAAGAGCTTCCCATGCGACTACAGTGACACACTATTGGGGTTCCTAACTGCTGGATGCGGTTGCTCCGTAGGATTTCTAGATCTATAGCATGTTACCATGAGCACCACTAGTTTACTTGTGACATTTTGCATACATTTTGAGGTCAGATGACCAACGTGTCTTGGGCATAAATTTTGTAAAAACCTATAACTATATATCTATATGATTTCAAAGTTTTTCCTATGTTTAATGCGCAATCCTATTCAACGATGTGAATGTTTTCTTTACCTATGTCGCAAATGTTTGTCTAAAAATTGATTAGCTAATGAATCAGTTAAAGTGTTCAAATTTTTGGAAATGTGTTGATATTGAATGAAATCAAAATGTCTTTCCAAAAGTTGAACTCTTAGGAAAAATATAAGAAGTTTTGGATTTCTAACAGTATAAACACTAGTAAGTTGTAATACCACAAGTTGTGAGTCTAACCTTATGATTATGCGGTTAATACCAAATGAAATGGTATCAGAGAGAAGTTCGATCAACATGCTATACTTTGCGATATTGTTCATCAATCTACCAATACAAATCCCTTGAAAACTCACTAACTTGTCATTCAGAGCAAAAATGGCCCACGCTGCAAAGGATAGATTTTGCGTACTACGACTAGCACCATCAGCATATCCAAAAAATGGTTCCAAAGATTCAGACATCTACCATAAAATTTAAAGCGGATTACTAACGTCAAGAAAACTCTAAAAACAAATTAAGATAGTGAATGCAAATCAACAACATATATACAATAATAATACAAAAAATTACTATGCTCATGATTAAGCATAGTAACGTTTCATATACAACCCATTTCTAGGTTGTGCCAATGGAATCCCATCATAATCAACTAACTCGTAGGCAACCTTAGCAAGAACTCTTTTCACAATATAGAGGCCATGCCACAATGGCTCGAATTTCCCTATACCTATTACATCAGCTTCTTGATCGTAAAGAAGGACCAAGTCGCCCTCTGAGTAGATGCAAGGCTGGACATTTTTGTCGTATTTCACCTTTATACGTCTCTTATGCGCTTCGTTGGCCAATTGGGCTTCTCGACGCGTTTCATCTAGATGGATGAGGTTAAGGAGACATGCTTCTTCTTTTGAGGTGTCAGGTAACAAGTCTATCACGAGTTTTAACGATGATATTTTGCATTGGATTGGTAAGATAGCTTCCAAACCATACACTAATTGAAAAGTAGTAAATTTGGTTGCGTTTCTCACTGAGGTTCGACACTCCCACAAAGTGGAGTACAGGATCAAGTGCCAGTTCCTTTTACGGACTCCTATCATTCATTGAAGCATTCATTTAAGAATTTTGTTAATAGCCTCAACTTGTCCATTTGATTGTGGATAATAAGGAGTAGAATTATAATGTGACAATCCTAACTTGGTAGTCAATTCATACATGTATGATTGTGAAAATTATTCCCATGATTCGTAACTATAGCATGTGGGACCCCAAACCATGCAATAACATGCTTGAAGAAAAACAATGCAGTTGTTTGTCCTATGTTATTAAATGTAGGCATCACTTCAGCCCATTTGGTAAAATAGTCGACTACGACAATAATATAACCATGCCCTCCAGACGAAGGAGGGTTACAAGTCATGAAGTCAATATCCCATTTCATAAATGGTCCATCAGAGACAACAGGATGCATTGGCACTGGCAGTTTGCAGATTTTATGATAAAAAATTTGGCATGCATGATAACTCTTGACTACGAGGATGCAATCTCGAAAAATAGTAGGCAAAAAGTAACCAGGACGAAGTATCTTTTGCATGGTAGCATATCTAGATAAGTGTCCACCACAATCCCCATCATGATAATGATTTAACACTTTTTTGGCCTCCTCATGAGTGAGGCACCTCCTTAAAATGGTATCGACACCACGACGATAAAGGGTATCGCCGACGATCAGATAATATTTGGCTTGGTATCGAATACGTCGTTGATCAGAACGAGAGGTATTAGGTCGAAAATTTTAGGTTTGGAGATAAATGATGAAATCCCCATACCAAGCATCAGATAATCCGATCAGAAATAGAGACTCATCTAGAATAGATGGTTTCGACGTAGTAGCAGTACTATCAGAGGGAAGGTCACAGAGAAGCTCATCAAAAACTAAAGGCTTCTTTGACTTGGATTTGATGAATTCCAAATCAAATTCCTGCAAATTGACAATCCATTTTGAATATTCCCCCCCCCAGCAATTGACGTGATAAGATATAAGTCATGTGGTTGCAATCCAAAACTATTTTTTTTTTTTCGGAGCAGGATATAATGGCGAAATATTTGGATAGCTTGAATAGCTTCCAAGGCAATATTTTCCACGTATGAGTACTTAACTTCTATATAATTGAGATTATGACTCAAATAATAGATCGGATGTTCAATTCCATCTTCTACTTGGAACAAAACCATAGCGATGGTCATTTTAGCCGCGACAATATATAGGAAATAATCATTTTGATAATTAGGAGGATACATTAATGATGCTCAGACAAGATGGTCCTTGACAACATCAAAAGAAGTTTGCGCAACTTGGTCCCAATGGAAGGGAACCCCCTTTTTCAATAATCGAGTAAATCCTTTAGCCATTTCGGCATAGTTTGGAATGAGCCTTCTTAGGAAGTTAGCCTTTCCTTGAAGTTTCTATATCTGAAGTAAGTTTGATGATGTAGGAAAATTAAGAATGGCCTATACCTTCAATGAGTCTATTCGAATTCCTTCTTTTGAGACTACAAATCCAAGAAATCATCTATAACCAACACAAAACACACATTTATGTGGATTGAGGTGTATCTTGTAGTGTCGGTAGCGTAAGAAAATGGCTCTCAAATGCATCAGGTGATCAGTCCAATTTCGTGAATGCACTGGTAAATCATCTAGATATGGTTGAACAATGTGCTTGATGTCATTGAAAGCATAATCCATTGCTCTCTGAAAAGTTGCCCTGGCATTCTTTAAACCAAATGGTAGTTTCCTATATGTGAATGTGCCCCAGTGACAGATGAATGTTGTCTAATGTTGGTCATCTGGGCAGATATTGATTTGATTGTAGCCAGAAAATCCATCCATGAACGAGAATATTTCACATCCAGCACAATCGTCAATAATCTAGTCGATAAAGGGAGTAGGATAGTTGTCTTTTGGACAAGCATGATTAACATCCTGATAATTGACGCACACTCTAATGGTTCCTTGTTTTTTCATAACAGGAACGATATTGGAAACCCACTCAGTTAGTGGAACAGGGTAAATGAAACCAGCACGCAAAAGCTTTTCAACTTCTACTTTGATGGCAGTGGCTTTCTTTGGATGAACAGGACGAAGCCGTTGATGCACTGGTTTGACATCAGGATACATATTAATAGTGTGTTCAACTATACTAGTATCTATGCCTGGAATTTCCTCATAAGACCAAGTGAATACATCACAAAATTCACGAAAAAGAGAGCGATATGAATCAAGTTCTGATGGAGAACAAGATACACTGACATGAATACTTTCTACAATGCCAGGTTCAGTCGAAATATCGATAGAAATTTTTTCTTCGATATTTGATAAATTTCGCTCAAATTCAATTGCATTAATCAGTAAAGAATTCGAAAAGAAAGTTTTGATGGATGGGTGATATAGTTCACTGAGATTGTTTTCTTCATAATCAGGAAGATGGGAATGATGATGATAATATTCCCATGGTTCTCCTTCTAACATCATAGCTTCCAAAATATTTTCATCTATCAAAAATTTTGAGGAAAATGGATCAAATGGAGTACCAAAATCTAAGGAACGATCAACCCAAACACTCGACAACGCTGATTTCAGATTTTCCGCCCAAGCCAAATAGATTTATTGCTATGCCAGCTCAATAGGGTTGGGTGGTAAAACATCATCAAACATATAAATATTAGAATCACCCGTGCTCTCCCTTAAGCCAGATAGAGTGGAAAAGATCATGTAGTAGGTCTTTATACTTGCAATTTCTGCCGACATCGTGGGCGGCGGTAATGCAAAGGTTCCCATAAGAGTGGAATCCTTTAAGAGTCCTACACCAATGTTCTGAATTTCTAGTTGGGGTAAGTGAACAAACGGAACGCTTCCAGTTAACTGCGAAGTGGAGGAAAAAAAGGATAATTGATTAATGACTGTGATTGTACCTTTATGTGGAAAGGAAATCATTCTAAAGTATGTAGAAACAATGGCAGCCATTGCATATACCCATGGTATTCTAAGTAAAATATTATAATCAAGGGGTCCATTAACAACCTCGACATCAATATTCACTATTTTTCCCCCTAATTCAACATGCAGGTTATTGATAATACCACAAGGTTTATATGTTCTTCCATCAAAAGCCTTCAGCATCGTTGATGATTGTGATAATCACGGCGAGCCAAGTGACTTCCAACAATTTAGAGACATAATGCACGTAGATGCTCCCTCGTCGATAATAGTGCGATGAACAAGGTGATTGAGAAAATTTACTTGTATGGAGAATACCAATTCTGCTGGTAATTGCGGCACATAGCCCATATGATTAAAGGCGACAAGATTAGAATCAGTCGGATCAATTCCACCAATGGCCGACAATAAAGCCTGCTTCTGGGAGGGAAAATTTTGTAATACCTCAAGAGCAGACATAACTGAAGGGGATTGACCCAAATCTTCAACTATATTATAATTTTGTGCAGCTCTTGATCGAGGATTATATATCAATTTATGAATTATTCCCTTCGGTGGCTTAATTGTCAATTCAGGAATAAGAATAGGTGGTATTGATTCATTAGATGGATTCGTTGTCGAGGTAGTAGGTTGATCAATGGCTAGAATACCATAGTATTTATTCCGCATCGACACAAAAATATCTTGTGAAGGTTTTGTGGTGGATAACATTAACACTTGGGAACTAGGAGCTGGATCCGTAGCAACCAAATTAGTGTCCGGATTTGGAAATGGGTCTGTCAACACAACTGATGCATGGGAAGTCTTGATTATTTTTGAGACTTCAGCACGGTGAGGAAAATCCCTAAAAAAGTGTTCCTCGTTATAGATTATGCATGGATAACGAGGTTTTCGTGGTCCAGACAGTTGATCAGATGATCTTTCCTGCGGGTTAGAAGTTTTCTTTTTCTTTGATTTCCCCTTTTTCTTACCTCCTGGTTGCTTGTCACTTTTGCCTTTGTCAAATGAGATGACATTTATTTTGGAAGTAGGATAAGGATCAGATGTAGTAGCGTGGTGTGTGTTTGTAGTCCCTATCAAGCCGTCTCCGGCATAAGATTCCTTTATTTGAGGATGAACATTGAAATTAGATCGTGGCGCATTAGGAATTTTTTCATAGAGCATGCCGGACTGAGTATAAATCAAGTCCAAATATTGGGCATGAGCTATAACTTTCTCTTTTGTGATGATGCCACCTTTAGCCACATCCTTAGTTATATATGGTAACAAGGACTTAATGAACCATTCAGCAAGGACCTGATCGGGAACAAATGTCTTAACCATTCGTCAACAGCGACACCACTCAGGAATATGATCAGAAATGTGAGTAGAATTAGTCTATTTGAAGTTGGTCAAGAGTTCAGTTCCAGTTTCGTATCTAATTGGTAAATAGAAATGGGTCAAAAAGATAGTAGCTAAAGTGGTGAAATTATCGAAAGAAGTTCTAGGTAACTCAATGTACCATTTAACAGCCGAACCTGTAAGCGTACACTAGAAAAGATGTAGTCGAACAGAATCATCATTCAGGTAATTTGATGAACACCATAAATGATAAGTCATGACATGAGTCGACGAATCTTCTCCAGGGTTTCCATTGAATTTAGGAATATCGGAGCGTAATTTATGAGGTATCACCGGCCACCAAGGAGCATAATTTATAGGATCATTGGTTAACTGGTTTAAATCTGGTAATTCCAAAGTTGCAATAAAAGGCAATTGTCGATTAAGGTCAGGTTGAGCATAGCCAGGGTAAGATGGAATTGCTTGTGCAACAGGCATTTAAGCACCAGCATACAGAATCTATTGCTGGTAACCCAGATAGGGGTTGTTTTGTATAGCAAATGCTTGAGAATTCTGTTGACCAAAACCTGGATATGTTACTTTTTGAAATGAAGTTTGAGGCATTTGCGCTTGTGGTTGCCAAGGGGTCTGTCCACCAATGTTATAACCCAAATTAGTATAAGTTGGATTCGGTTGATATGTATAACCACGTTGCATTTGTGACATCCCATAAAATGGTAGACCAGCTTGTGAATAAATGATTCCTGATACAGGTTGTTGTAAATTAACCAAAGGATTTTGAGTTTGTGGACCCAACATTTGATGATATTGAGTTGAAGGACCCACTTGATAAGGTTGATGGTAGTATTATTTATCTCTAAAAGGTGTAGATGTATTAACAAGTACAATTAGCGTAGGTAATAAAGTTGATACAGTGTACAATCGCTTGTGGCATGGATAGACGATAGTTGCTACACAACACTACGTTTGGCATATTAGCTTGACCAAAAGGACTGACACAATATCATATTGGTGGACGAAGTACAACAAAGATAGTGAGAGCATAGTATTTAAAATAATTCTTTCCACCTGGCTCTAGTTGATATGATACTTAAAGGAATTGACCCAAAAGGACCGACTTGATATTTCCCTAATGATGTATGTAATGAATCAAGTCGTTCAGTACTAATGATAGGACTACCAGTTAAAATACCAGATGATGACATTGGCAAATACCACGATCGTGAAGATGCACCAGAGAAAGTGCCAAAAAATTATTTGTAACCTATTGGGACCGAAGGGCCACCGTGAAAATATGACTCTAGTGAGTTTGTGAACATCAATGGAGTAGCGAGGATAGGAGCTGGTGTAATTGGAACATCAGACCCAACCGAAGATTTTGGTTCAGACATGGTTGTTTGACCAAATGTATACCTTCGAAAATCGATGGGAGAATGAATGGAAATAGGATCAACAAAATCAGATGGAAACGATTGAGGAAAAGACTGGTACAGGTAAAGGTCCTCCCCAAAATGGGTTGGAGTTAAAGGTGTATTGTCTTGTGGGATTTTTTCAATCGCAATTAACCCATGAGGAAGAACTTCACCGTCAGGCCCAAAATATGTTTTAGACGGTTGAATGTGTGATATAGGAGTTTCAATAGCTACAAAACTTTGTGGGATGACCAAGGTAGGAACAACTTCTGGTTGTTCGACTTCAGGATTTAGATGTTCTGGCAAAGAAAAAACAGGATCTGGATCAATTTGTGATTGAACAACGTTGGGTCCAGGAGGTATGGTCTCAGCGATTGAATGGATCTTGACCATGGGTAGCTGTGAAGACTCCATTTTGACAATAGTAGATGAACCGAAATGTGTAGAAACAATTTGAGCTAACTCTAGTTTAAAAAATGATGTTTCGCCAGAGGTATGAATTGTACTTGATTCGGAAGATCGTGATTGCCTTCACCTACCAGAAATAACTTCTGGTGGTAAAGGTGGTTTTAAAGCTAATCTACATGAACGACGGGGGATAATATTTTGTTCTTCCATGATTACTGATTTATTTTATCCAAAAAACAAATAAACAAAAAGAGGGTAATACTAGGCAAAAACGTTTACCAAGAAACCGTGAACTGCAGAATACCTCTTGGCAAACCAAGAAGTACGGGCAGGTAATCTCCCTGAATTTTGTGTTCGGTATATCACAATTTCAAGGTGGCTGACTTGGTTCACTATGGATGAATAACACCTAAAATTTCTCTTCCCAAATATACCCAAAGGTACGTGGAGGCCCAAGTCTGTATTAGCGCTATCTGATGCAAATCGCACAGTGAGAGCACCCCTTTATACTTATCGTAATGTAACACCGCCCAATATACCCGAAAGTACGTGGACGAGCTACGATATACTTACGTACGTGGAGTGAGGTATCAAACTCGAAATGTATCATAGACAAGTTAACGACATCTGCTATGTTTTACGACGCTGGAACACGTCTCTAGCCTAGAACTTCTAAATGTTATTGTTATGGTTCCAATGTGTTGTTAAGTAAATTGAGATTAATTTTATGTTGATCTTACTTAACAATTTTCCTTTCAAAGGTTCCCTGCGATGATGTGTATGAAATTCCTAAAATGCAAGCTAAGAATGATAAAAAAAACTTTCACTTTCAGCTTTTTCAATGAAGAACCTAGCTACTAAGGGAAGAGAGCAAATAATTTGTGAGCAAACAAATCAATGAACAAAAAAAAATCAATGAATCACAAACTAAATGTAGATTTCCTAATGTTCCTTTTGCAAAACACACATTATTATACATGCAAATGCAAGTTTTTCTTTTAAGTTTCCTTAATGTTATGAATGCAGAAAAGAAACTAGGTGCACTAAATTAATAATTCAAATGCTTTTTACTTTCGAGAAATGAAGAATGCAAACAACAATTTCTCTTTTGAAGGAAAAACGAGGATTTCCACAACAATTTCTCCTATCAAGGAAATGAAGATTTTACGACAATTTCCTATTTCGAAAGCAAATGATTCTTAATGTGACCATAAAAAGTACTTTGAAATCAACTTGTCAATGATAAAGAATTTTTTTTTTTAAACAACATTGAACAAATTTTCAATCAAAGGAGGAAGAATTATATAGAGTCATTGGTCAATTGAGGATCAAAATTTTCAAAACACAGCAACAAACAAAACTAAAGCAAATTGCAAAGGAAAATTCAAGGGAATTTGGGTGTTTTCAGGAGTCAACGTAGTCTCCAAGGGGAGACAATGCTCTGCAACGTAGGCTAGGAAGGGAGACAATGCTCTGCAAAGCACTGTGTCCAGTCTAAGGGTGCATTGGGCATAGAATACAAAGAAAAATACTACTGTTTAACTCACTGTCTTTGCAAATTTGACTTTGAAAAAGTTTAATCTTTATGAGTAACAACTACTGGGTGGATAAACAAATCAAATCAGAGGCTTAAACATCTAGAACTAAGAGAAAATCTCTCCAGCGGAGTCGCCAATTTGTTGGGCTAGAATTGTGAATTATGAATAAATCACACTTCCCTAGACAGGTGCTAGTCTAGAACAACAGGTGAAAGACTATACTACTATTTTTCCTAACTTAGAATAGATACACAGAGAGGATTGGAGGCTTATTTGTTTAGTCGCTTCCAAATGGCTCCTTCTGTCGCTTCTACTGCAGCTTCAAATTCAAGCGATTTGTTGGTTGAATGCTTCCTGCAAGAAAGAACACTGAAATAGCAGAATATGCAATAATATAGATATATATTCAAGCTAGTTAGCTAAATCAGTAAAGCATAAACCATACACATCAACTAAGATCTTGCAATATGGAAAATCAAAGCCAATACAGATGCATATAGGGAAAAATAAGCAGTACTCTTTATTGATGATAGAAGGAGAGGTTACAACCTAGTGACTGATTTGAAGTGACCTTCCAGCAACATTCCCAAACCTCATGTTGGCTTGAGCGGTCCTAACCCAGGTTCGGTGTGCAAGTTTTGCCAACAAACCCCTATACTACTGGCCCTTTCGACAGTGACCTGCTTTCACAGGTCACAGTCTCACCCGAAGTAGTATGGGTGGGTGCTGGAACCAGGTTTCCACACCCTGAGAAAGGAAGGGTAAGGCAAGCAGAGCTGCGTTCTGTTTTGTAATTCCCAGATTTCCTTGTTTCTTCTAGGGTTAATTATGTATCTATTTGCATCCACGTGCACTAGATCTATAATTATATGCTTTCTATAACATCAACACAACATTAGATAAACCGAGCAGAATAGATCTAGATCCAAGCATTCAGTACAAAGACCTTTGCAGTGAAAAGACAGAAAATACATAACACGGAAATTATCAGAAATTCATACAATAGTACTCACAGATTCAGATCTCTAATAATCCTTCGCATTCATTCATTCATAAATCTTTCCTTACAATTCCCTTCCCAACCTGTGCACACAACAGCAGGGTCCACACACAGCTGGACTAGGATCTCCGCATACACAGCCAGCAGGATTCTGTTCCCAAAAACCCAAACAAATAGCTTAAACAATAGATTGCATCAATAGCTCATCAATTCCTATCCTTTACAATCCAAAATGCATCTATATTTATAACAATCTAGCCTTAACGTTCCTATGGTCCGCAAACCATGGTTTTCGGACCCCTAGTTTACCCTTTGAACCATTACAATACGTTTGGGACTTTGACCCGCCCCAAAACCCCTGCGCTATACTAAATATAATAAAAAATAATCAAAATGGACCAGTTTCGCAGCTTGTTAGGAGACCCTATTCCAACAGTCCCACAACACAATCTTGTGACTCGTCCCGAGTCACTGCACTGGTGCGGCTTCTATTTGTGCGCACAAGGTAGCCAGACTGCGGACAAGTGGAGGGAGTACGTACTGACTTTGGGCTGCATCTTGTTGTGTAATGTTGAATAGCGCCAGAGACGCAGGCCCATCTATATCCGTAGCAACCCTTTCTAACAGCTGGTGGAGGCGTGTGATGGCAGACTGAGCATCGTGTGCAAGCTGGAGTGCGGTATCAGACCATGGCTTCAATTTTTTTTGAACAAACTACTTGGAGTGGCGAAGGTCCGCAATCCTATCCATGGCGGCTAGGCGCTGCGTGGAGACGGGGGAAGGTGTGGAGGCTAGGACTTGCTCCAGAACAACTTCTGCCTGCTGTAATTCCTGCTAGACATGCTGAAGTGTGGAATGGTGCTGTACTGATGTCCATAGTTGTGTAGCTGTTTTGACCAATTGGGCTCCCTTCGCTAGCTGCTCTTAAATAATATGCGTTGCATCAATGACCACAGTTATCCGCTGGGCTCGTACTTCTGGAGGCATGTCATACTGTTGTCGCCTGTCTCAGTCATGGTGGCGAACCTATCACAACACTTTGGAGGATAGTCCCTGTAACTTTGTACTAGATAGTTGCTCTAAGTCTAATTGAACATCCCCAGTAGTTGGGTCGGGAGTGCAAACTATGGCAGTGCAAGGGAGTGAACATACATTGCTTCTAGTGGGTGGCGTTCGGAAACGGTGGAGAAGTCGTAGCATGTCCCTATACCATAGTGTTCCTGCTAAGCATGGTTCATAGATAATCCTTTATGTCGGAAGCCCGTGCTCACTCCTATTACTGCACTTAGCATCCCCACGTCCTCTTAACAGTTCCTTTGGCGGGTTGGGGTCCATATTTTTAACAGAGAGACGAGCGTTATAGAGAGTATGGATGAACACAAAAAACCAGAATGTAGATAGCCAAAGCCAATTCAAGGGTGAATAAATAGCCTGACCCAAAGTTTTCCAGCCATTCGCGCCCCAGCCAAAGTTATTTAAAGGCGAGGTAGCTCGTGTGTGGCACGTACCCTTGATCTTTCAGACCGTTCTTATCATAAATGGTTGCATTAATGATCTGCCGCCTATTTTTCATGCATGCAAGTGTCTTTTCTCATTAAATCGGGATGTGCTGATGGTCATCCTTTGTGCCCAAGGTCATGTCCATGGAATGTCAGACCATGGATGACGCTTGGAGGTCGTTTTCATACCGTGAATGAGGGTTGACACAAGGTGTACTTGCAAGTTGATCGGAAGTCTTTTTGAGGCCTTTATGTTGTTCATGGGTGGGGCATCCTTGTGTGAGAAGGCTGCGTCATACGTCCTTATGTTATTTATTACTTGAGATGTTCACAGATTCTCCCAGATATACATGGTTGTAGACAGGTCCGTAATCCTATGTGTGCTTAGGTCAGTGGTACCCTGGTAAGTCTAGTCAGGCAAGGGTCGATCGCACCCTTGAGTGTTGCACATCAGCAGGTATCTGCATAGGTCGACTGACCTTGGAACCCATCTAGCCACTGGGGTTTCTATAAGCAGGATCACCCTACTCCAATACTTCCCCTAAGTAAAGAATACCGGTCCCTGCGTAGGTGCTTCGCATCGGGTTAGCAGTAGTGCTTCTGGCCTACGTTCCGTGGGAATCTTAGGTTTCTCAGGCTGCTAATTATCACCTACTTCCTCCTGCCAGGGCAAGTTTCTTTATGTGGTAGAGATGCGACAAAAATTCCTGATTTTCAAAAGGTTGCGAAGGGCCGAAACCTCATGCAACCGACCTTGCCAATTCTCCAGCTCCTCATCGGAGTCAGAAAAAAATTCACTATCCTTTTCCCAACAAAGCATTCCTTCATCCATGGGGTTAACCTAATCTTCATCCTGCGCAGTTATCTTATAAAAGTGATCTAATTCCTCCTTTGCATAGGCTGGCTCTGTATACCGTGCACCTTCTGCTGGATCTAGGGGTACTATGACACGCGTACCTTTGTTTTCGAACACCATGCTGCATTTCTTGAGATTGATGACCCTCCCCCCCATGTCTATTGCCAAGTCTAGCTTGAGGAGTGCAAGGTACGAGTCTGCATCTTCAACCATTTCTATTACTTCAAAATCAGCTAGGACCCTGACCCCTGCAATGTCAACCATGACCTTCGGTAACCTACCTAGAGGGATCATTTTTTGTTGATTTTCCATTCGCAACTGGATAGTGGACCATTCCAATTTAGGCTCTCCCATTCATTGCCATGTTTGTTTTGGTAAGACGTTGGCATCCGATCCAAGATCTAAGATAACCTAATCCATTTCATAGTCTCTGAACTGTGCAGTAAACCGCATTTCTCTCCCGGTGCATTTCTTATAGCTGTATAGTTTGTGTACATCCTTGGTCTTAGGGATCAAGGTGGGTCGAGCTACGTAGGTATTCAGTAATGCTAGGAGATTTCCTATGGCCTGCAGATTCCTTAGCAACTTTAGACATGCCTTTAAAAAGTGCTCAATTCCTTCTTCGATCTGAGGCTGCGCGAGGGCTGCCAATGGTGCTTGTTCTTTGCAAGACACTCCTTTCCGAGAGGCAAGCCCTTCTTTGTTTCCCTGGGTGTCCAACCCACTACGTTTCATGACTTTTACACTTGGATCCACCTCCCGTAGCTCAGTTTTAACCCTCTGTATGTTCTGTGTAGGGGTAGGCTGATTTTCCTGCATCTTGGCTATTAAAATTAGGCAGTCTTCTACCTCATGGTCCAGCTGTCTACAATATTTACATGATGGCCTGGTGGGATTAGGGAATTCTCTGGAAAAGTGCCCTATTTCTCCACAGTTATAACAAACTATCTAACCTCGTCCTCGACCTGTGCTTCCTCCCTGACCTCCTCTGCCTTGGGCCGGTGATCCTCCAAAGTGCGTAGCAAGTCTTGGCGATGCAGGGTCCGATTGCACCTGATATAAGTTCCCACGATCCATCATTAAGTCATATGTTCGACAATTCTTCTCATCATGTCTGACTAATCGACAGAATCGGCACCATTGTTGCTTTAGTTCTGGGATGTACGCACCCAGTCGATGGTAATGGTTTGTATTGTGTAGGCCTGCTACTCAACAATCATCACACCATAGCGCAAATCCGCTTGATCCTGGTCGCAACAAGACAGGTTCCCTTCTTACCCCTAGGTGTATCGTACTAAGCCCTCCTGCTTGCATATAATCAGTCATCAGAGGGCACTAATCCTTCGTATGGCCAGACGCCCAGCAAGGTATGCACCAAAGATCAGCGCAGATGTCCTTTCCTCTCTCTTTTCACAGGTTCTGTATCTCCATATGCATAGCCCCAAGTTGTTCCTGGATTTGTTGTACCCATGCTGATGTATCCTCCCAGGGTGCAGCTTCTAATTTCATAGTGACTTCCACAACTTTCTCCTATGATTCAAAGGTCTGATGACTCATCGGCGTACGCAGGTGAGGTAACAACATGGTGATGAACCACTTCGTATGTTGTCTATCATCATACTCGAACCCTCCTTCCCTAATTTCCTTCTTCAATCGCTGATCAGCCTCCCATACTGACTCAGACACACCTTGTTTTAAGTCCTTTACTTCCGCTACTAGCTAGGAATAAGATTTCGGCTTCTGGAATTGGTGCTTCAGAGCATCCTTAATATCTTGAATGGAGGCAGTCCCATTCTGGGCAACATATCGCATATATGAGTCCAAAGCTCTGTCTTCGAATGCTAAAGACAGTTGTGCCCTCTTTATTGTGTCACTTGCCACATTATATGCAGTCCAGACAGAGTCTGCCACAAACCAAAACTAGTCCATATCCTCGTCTCCTACCCCCTTGAAGGTAGGTAGTTTCAAATGCGCAGCCATATCACTATCTAGGGGGGGTGGCGGTATAGGTGAATTCTTACCTTTGCGCGTCTCAGGTGGCGATGCAGCCAGGGGATCGTGCGCAGTAGGTTCCTACAATGGATTGCAGGCAGATCTCCCTCCGTCAAGGTTGGTCCGATAGTATTTACCGCTGCGGGTTGCGCTCCCGTCTAGATCCGAGGTCATTCAGTCAGTATGACTACACAGAATTCTCTTTTCGCACAGTAATTTCTTGATCAGCAATGGTAATGTCATCATGAATTTGCCTCAGAATCCTTTGAAAAATTGTCGTTCGGCTTCAAAGTATGATACAAACTGATCAATGGAAAATTCTGTCACAAATCCTCCCAGCACACTATCCACCTAGTGATCCACCGTGCGTGTGATAGTACTATCAGTTTTCTCAAGCTGTTCGAGCAACTCCGGGGTCCACAAAGTGACCCGCTCATCCTTCCAACACTTCTATAATTCCACCAGTCTGGCCAACCACTCTTGGAGTTCAATCGCAAAAGTCACAAAGAATATTTCATAGCTTTCAGTAAGGACGTACCTATTTTTCCACCTTTCCGCTGTTAACTTCTCACTGCAATTTTCTTTCACTGCAAACTCCTGGATCTGTATTTCAAACCAGTTCTCAATCTCTTTTCATTCAGGCTTCCAGTATTCTCTTTTCATTACCCGATTCCTCTCTCAAACTTCTTCCGGTCTTGGCAACGAAACCATTTGTTGGCTTGAGGGGTCCTGACCTATGTTTGGTGTGCAAGGTTTGCCAACAAACCCCTATACTACTGGCCCTTTCGGTAGTGACCTGCATTCGTAGGTCATAGTCTCACCCAAAGTAGTATGGGTGGGTGCTAGAACCAGGTTTCTGCACCCTGAGAAAGGAAGGGTAAGGCAAGCAGAGCTGCATTCTGTTCCGTAATTCCCAGATTACCTTGTTTCTTCACAGGGTTAATTATGTATCTATTTTCATCCACGTGCACTAGATCTATAATTATATTCTTTCTATAACATCAACACAAAATTAGATAAACAAAGCGGAATAGATCTAGATCCAAGAATTTATTACATAGACCTTCGCAGCGAAAAGACAGAAAATACACAACACAGCAATTATCAGCAATTCATACAATAGTGCTCATAGATTTAGATCACTAATAATCCTTTGCATTCATTCATTCATCAATATTTCCTTACAATTCCCTTCCCAACCTGTGCACACAGTAGCAGGGTCCGCACACAGCTGGACTAGGATCTCCGCGTACATAGCCAGCAAGAGTCCGTTCCCCAAAACCCAAACAGATAGCTTAAACAATAGATTGCATCAATAGCTCATCAATTCCTATTCTTTACAATCCAAAATGAATCTCTATTTATAACAATCTAGCCTTAACGTTCCTATGATCCGCAACCCATGGTTTTCGGACCCCTAGTTTACCCTTTGACCCATGGTTTTGGGGCTTTGACCCACCCCAAAACCCCTGCGCTATACTAAATATAATAAAAAATAGTCAAAATAGACCAGTTTTGCAGCTTTTTAGGAGACCCTGTTCCAACACCTCATCATAGTATAAATATCTCTAGCAGCAGCTACACAAATCTAGCTCTCAATTGAAAATTCTCCAGCATTTATCCACTCAAATTCTTCCTCCTCAAGCACTTAGATCTGTGCTCAATTTATAGATGAACTGTAGGTTTTTTTGCAATCAATGACTTTCTAATAGTAGGAAAGACATGTTTCTAGTCATGTAGATGTCAAATGGACACTTGGATCTGAATCTTGACACATGTGAACTCTTCTAGAAGGCACTGGCCAAGTGGAGATTCTGGAACAATGAGAATTTCGCTCCCAATGTGACCAATGCACCTGTGAATGTCAAGAAATGCTTTGCAGAGCAGCCTTGAATGGGGCTACCTGCATATGCAACACACTCAGGCCCCTTAGAGCCTGCGTTAGTGAGCTCTCATATGCTATATAATAAGCTTCAAACCTTGGAAACCTTTGCTTGATGAAATTCTTGCTTGATTTGTCTTGTTTCTTGTCTTAGGGCATGTAGCAACTGAAATGATAGGGAATGAAATACCCTTGATAATTGGTCCTGGAGATGATGTCCAGTTAGCCAGGTCATCGGGAATGGTGCCTAAATTGACCTATAACAAGATGCCATCTCGAGGCTTTTTGGATGACCTCGAGGAGGTGTGGCTAGAGACCTTGATGGCCTGAGAGAGGGACTATCGGTCGGTTTTACGTCAAGTGGCAGTCTCGGTGTTGGCAGCGGCTCCAGTAGTGGTATTGGGAGCGGTAGTGGGTCCAGCTGCCCCACCCGAGGGAGCAATGCCCTAGAGTCATTTCTATACATGGGGAAAGCACCCATTATGAGGATGCTTCCCCTATTTTTGACGACCTAATTGTGTATCTTTTTGGGCTGATCGATGGGTCAGAGACACTATTTTTGTACTCAGACACATACATTTGATATATATATGAGAGATATTATTTGTGGCTCTACATGGTGTGCCCCCTGTTTCTTCTTATGGATTATGTTATGCTGATGGATGTCTATGTTTTTGTTTTTTATGTATGATGGTTTATTCAAGATGCATTCTATTTTAGAATATTTTTATCTATGTGATCAGCTGTTTGGTTTTGACTCCTTGGTACATGTGTGAAGGTAATGTAGTTAAATTTCTGCTTAATATTTTTGGACATAAATATTTTTTAAATAGATGTGAATCTTGTATCTCAAATGTTTGGTTTAATTGTGAGACTACTAGCTAGGAATCAAGGTAGATATTCATATGGAAAATGCCCTGATGGAGGGCATCGCACATAATTCCGATAACGGTGACATATTTTTCCTGATTATTTGTTGCTAAACTGATGTATAGTCCATTGGTGCAGAGTGGTGATTGGTCAAGGTGATAGATGACTTAGGCGGTTGCGGCTAAACTTTGAGACCATTATGATGCTCCATCGGCAAATCCGAACTAAGGTTCAGGTTGGTAATCCATTGTGACACTCAAGCACGTTTTGTAAAAAATATTTTGGTCAAAAATTTTGAAACGGTTGGGTTTGTGCACATTGACTCTAGGGTAGGGTCTGCATGGCCCTTATGGATATAATTTCTTGATGTAAAGGCCGTTGGCGGGGTTGCTGAGGTATTTCCCGTCTAATTTCGTCAAGATGTATGCCCCCTTGAGGAGGAAATTTTTTATGATGTAAGGTCCTTTCCACGAGGTTTCAAACTTTCCTGGCCCTGGGGCTTCTTTTGTGACATCATAGTGGAGGACTAGTTCTCCCTTGATGAATAAGCGAGGGTTGATGTGGCAGTAGAACGATGCTTTTACCCGTTTCTTGTGGGCCTCATTTTGTTGAAGCGATTGTCATCGGCTTTCGTCGACGAGCTCTAGTTGTACTAGACACTGTTCTAGAGGTTGGGTATCATCGAGGAGTTTGATGACGGCATGTAAATTTGGGATCTTGTGGTTTATGGGAATCAAAGCTTCGACCCTATATACCAAATGGAAGGGAGTGAAACTAGTGTACATATTCACAGTTGTGCGGTATGCCCATAGGGAGGAGAAGAGCATATGGTGCCAGTTGGTTTTATGGTTATTCACCATGCGCTGTAACATTTTTTTGAGGACTTTGTTTACAACTTCTACCTGTCCGTTGGATTGGTGGTAGTATGGTGAAGCGAATTGGTGGGTAAATCTAAGGTGGTGAGGGAGCTCCTCGAAAACTTCATTCTCGAAGTGTTTCCCATGGTCAGAGACTAATTCTTTGGGAACACCAAACCGAGCAATCATGTGGTTAAATACAAATCGAGCGCCAGTTTCTACGGTGTTATCATATGTGGGCATGGCCTCTGCCCACTTGGTGAAATAATCGACAACAACTATGATGTATTTATGATTTCCAGATGATGCGAGGTTGAAATTCATGAAGTCAATTCCCCATTTAAAAAGGGGTCGATGATGATGATAGGGTGCAGATGAGTGGAAGGGGCTCTTGCTTTATGAGTGAAGCGTTGGCATCGTTCGCATCTATTGACTGCTATAATGAAATAACGAAACAGGGAGGGCCAAAAATATCTTGCCCGTAGGATTTTTTAGGCAGTGGCCATTCTAGATAGGTGGTTACCGCAAGCACCTCTATGGCATTCATTGAGGGCTTGTTCTACTTGGTCGTGAGTGAGGCATTGACATAAAATGGTGTCGATGCCCCATCAGTACAAGACATATCCCATGAGGAGATATCGGGGGGCCTGTTGGCATATGCGTCGACTGTCGTCTTGAGTGAGATGAGGTCTAAACTTTTGAGTTCGTAGGAAGAGGAGAATGTCTCTATACCAAGGGTCATTGGTTGCTACGAAGAAGAGATGCTCGTCTAGTAGCGAATCATTTACTAGTGATCCCTTGGTGTCCCTTGGGAAGTTTGTAATGAACTTTGCTAAGATAAGCATATTTTTTCTTTTACGGGAGTGAAACTGTAAGTTGTATTCTTGAAGAATGACTATCCAGCGGGCGTACTTATGGTTCATTAGGTGGCGTGTGAGCAAGTATTTGATGGGATTAATATCTGTGATAACCGTAGTGGTTTTTAAGATGATGTGGTGGCGAAGATTCTGGACTGCATGTATTAATGCTAGGGCATTATTTTCTTCAGGCTCATATCTTAATGTTGGGCCTGATAAGGTTTTACTGAAATTACGTGCTCCTTCCCATCTGGGCCTTCCTGGATCAAAACTCTAGCCAAGGTGGACTTGGAAGCTGATAGATACAGGATGTAATATTTATTATAGTCTTGGGGACTAATGAGTGGTGCTAAAGATAATGTTTCTTTCAGCGCATTGAACACTTGTTGGGTGTGATCATCCCATTTGAATGGGATGTCCTAGCGAAGGATGCGTAGGAACCCTTGAGCACAAGTAGCATAATTCAAGACGAAGCATCTCAGAAAATTGGCCTTCCCCTACAGGCTTTGCAGTTGCCTGAGCATTCAAGGGGAGGTGCCTCTTTAATAGCTTGGACCTTGAGGGGGTCCACGCGAATCCCTTTTTGGGACACGATAAAACATAAAAGTCTTCCTGCATTGATGTATAAGACACACTTGAGGGGGTTCAGGCATAGGTTGTATTGATGGCATCATTAGAATACCAATCATAGATCCTCAAGATGGTCTGAGTGCTTCTTGGAGCAGATGGTCAGGTTGTCGAGGTAGGCGAGGATAAGGTGTGCCAATTCATGAAATATATATTTCATGGCCCTTTGGAAGGTGGCTCTAGTGTTTTTTAGGCCAAATGGAATTACCTTGTATGCGAATGTGCCCCAGGGGGTGGTGAACACGGTTTTTTACCAATCTGTATGGCAGATTTGAATTTGGTTGTACCCAGAGAATCCATCCATAAAGGATAGAGCCTCGTGACCCACACAAGAATCGATGACTTGGTCAATGAATGGGGTGGGATAATTGTCCTTAGGAAAAGCTTTGTTCAAATCATGAAAATCGGCACAAACGCGTATGGTGCCCTTTTTTTTCATGACGAGAATAGGGTTGGAAACTCAAGATGTGTAAGCGGTGGGGTAGATAAACCCAGCTTTGTGAAGCTTATCGATTTCTTGTTTTATTTCTTATGCCTTTGATGGGTGCAGTTGATGTTGTTTCTAGCGCACTAGAGGTACATCAGGCCAAGTGTCAATATGGTGCTCTACGATAGTGGGACTAAGCCCAAGAATTTTTGAGTAGTACCACACGAAGATATCTCGACACTCTTGTAGCAATTGGGTATAAAAGGTTATTTCTTCTAGAGAGCATGTTGCCCCCAGTGATATTTTTTCGACATTTGCAGGATTTTGGGATATGTTCACCTTGACGGTGGGTGAGATGTTTGACATATTTCCTTCCTCGAATGCATCGGGCGCTGGGATGGATTTTTGAACCAATCGACTTTTCCTGTTTAGACAAAATCTTTTGATTTGATCGCATAGATCTCTTGTTACTTTGTCTTTTTAGGACTGAACGTGTGCTTGGGGAGAAAAATTAACGGTGATGCATTGCATCCCATGGGTAATCTGGCTCCGTCATTACCTCTAAGATGTTCTTATCTGAATGAAATAGGGATCTTAGGGGGGATTGATCCTACACAAGATTATGCTAAATAGGTTCAATCCTCATGGAGCTATTTGCGAGTCACGAGAAGGATTCCATCGTCGATGTGGTGGAACCAGACGCAGTCGATAGATTGTAGACAGATTGGGTCTACACTGTCGTGGGTACAGTTACTTTTGTAGTTGCAGCTAACTCGACACCTATGGTAGATGAGTAGACCGTTCGAGTCATAGTTCTGATACAAAATGATATGAATCGTATATGGTGTATCGTGTCATTAGCATTTGGTGGGGGAAGAATCTCCATGGTGGGAGTTAGTACAAGGTTGGGTCTCCCGTTCGGATGGTCAATTTCCTGGTGGTCAAAATTGTGCCTGGTGCAGAGGTGCCTGAATATTTCCATTAATGGGCATGCCTCTGGTTCATAGTTCTGGCTAGTGCAGGTGGTGCATGGTACCACTGTGCCAACTGAGTATATTGTATGAGAATCAACACTACTCGTTGTCCCAAATGTGGATGCGTGGAAAGGATTTGTGGTAGAAGATGAGGTCTTCTACTTCCATTTCCGTGTTGTTGGCTTGGGTGTGTCTAAATCTTTTAGGGAGTGTAGACTTAAGTCTTCTCTTACCACTCTTAGCTTGGGGAGATGCTCAAATTTAATTGTATGATGAAATTGTGAACAAATCTAACAATAATTACGCATGATCTTCTCTTGGTTAGAGAGAATTCTCTATGGCAGAGAAGATATTGTGTGAAGACTGTTTGCGAGGGGCTTCAGTTCTTTGCATTGATTGACCCAGTGGTCAATCTGGTCGCACAGTCCGCATGTTATCCTAGGTTTGGCCTGGGTCATGCTTGGTTGGTATGCCATCCCAGTTTTCCCATCACGCTGATGTGGGTGTGGGGTTGTTGGCCTAGGGTGATGAAATTTCTATATCGTTTGAGGAGATCATCCCGTTTCTTCTCTATTGTATGGATCATATCAATGAGATGAAAAACTCGTGGGATATAGGTACAACATTGTCCACAGTGATTTCCCTGACATACTGGGCAAAATATCCTAGATATGGGGGTCCCATCGTGCTCAGTTTGTGGTCTGGCAGGGTACCAAAGTCATAACGTTGCTAAATCATGGCAAGTGGAGACCACATGATTGGGAGTTTTACATAACGCACGTGTTGTTCTTCTCTATAGAGAGCGATTGGGGGTAACTAAGGGTTCCTTCATTGGTCGCTTTTCAGCTGACAAGAAGAGGATGGATCTACATGTCATATCTTCTTGGGTTGTCAAGATATTCATGGATTCTGAGTTTATGTCATCTTCTTGGGAGAGGCAGACTATAGTTGATTGCATACAAGCTAGCGCTGCGTGAAATATAGGTATGTAGTGAAAACGACGCACTAGGTGATTTTCGCCACATATCTGACATGAATACTGGATTTCCATGTTATTGTGATATACTATATGAACTGGGTACCATCGCTGGAAAATTTTCAGAGATGGGAAATCGATGATGAAATGATTGAGCTCATCACATAGTACACAACTCTCGATGTGAGGAGGGGGGATGACTGGGAGTCTTTTTGGTGACTTTCGTTCCTCCTACAGGTACAATATGGTACAAGGTTCATCTCCAAATGACTAGGTGGAGGGATCCTCTTGATAAGATCGCTCGATGGCATGTAAGGTGTACCTATATCATGGTATTTCTAGGAAATGATGGGTATAGTGCCCATAATTGTTGTAGATAGCGCACGCGTGATTGGTACGCAATGCTTGCCTTTTCCTTTGGTAGAAAGTTCCTTTTTTTGGGACCGCGGTGTCGCGATGTCAGCCTCAGAGCCAAGGAGTGGTTTTAATTCGTCCAGCTCTGGGCAGATATGTGTAGGGTGTCCTACTACTTCACATATGGCATAACCAGGTGATTCCCGTTGTATGGTAGGAGTCTCCACCCTCTTTCCTCTCTCGGTTTTCTTAGCCATAATCATCAATTTTGTAATGGGAATTTCCTTTGCAGGGATGTTTTCGACAATTTCTTGTATGGGCGGGGCCTCCTCAGGACTGAGGGGCTTTAACCATGTGGCAGTGATGTGTGTGGTTCCTGTCCCAGTAAGGGGAATGAGGTACCAAACTGGTATTACGAAAGATATGTTTGGTAACACCACTATTTCCAAAACCTGCTGGGATACAAAACCAGCTGGAGGGTAGAGGAAAGGGGTTTGGGAAGTGACGTAGGCTAGAGAGGCTACCGTGGCCAAGGATTTGGTGTCATTATTGCTTGTTTCTATGTCCTGACTAGCTTCAGCACTTGATGTGGACATCATGCACACTAGAGCCCTAGTGACATCAGGTGATGACTCAGGTATAATGGTGGGATATCCTAGGAATCATCCTAGGATGGACGATGGTTTGAACTAGCCGAGGCCATATTCTTGGTACCGTGAAAGCGTGTCCGCAGATGTATCTACGTAGGGTAGAATGACAATGGTGTTTGTTAGGGGCCACTTTTCACTATGTGTCAATTGGTCGATAGTAACGATGTGGTCCTCATGGGGTAACATCATAGTTCGGAAGACGTAGGAGGCTACAGCTGACATGGTGTACATATAACTCCATCCAAGGAGTATATTGTAGTCCAAGTGGGCATCCAAGACTTCAATTTATATAAGTACCGTCTTTCCGGCTAAGTAGACCAGGACGTTTTAGTAGAGACCGACGGGGGTTGAAGGAAAAAAGTCATATGCTCTAAGCATGATGTCTGATGGCTTTAGCTCAGGAGACCCTAACTTCTGCCAAACGTTCTTTGACATAATGCATGTGGATGCACCCTCATCAATGAAACATCACTGAATGGTAATGTTTTGGACTGATACTGGTATCTGAATGGAAATCATTGAAGGAAGCAAAAGGGTGGCTTTGTCTAAATCAAAATCCATTAGGCGAGTATCAACAGTGTCAATAGCACCTAACGAAGAAATAAAGGCTTTCTGTTGCTTTGGGCATGAATGTAATACTTCCAACGATAACATGCCAGTGGGAGATTGAGCTAGATCATCCACAATGCTATAATTATGGGAAACTTTGGAATAGTTTCTTGCCCTCCTAGTTGGTCCCTTAGCCATCTTAAGTAAGGGTTCAATAGGCATATTTTATATGGTCAAAGGTTTTGTTGGTGCACTGGTACTAGCCCCTGAAGTGTTGGTTTCTAGTGGGGTGTCGTAGTTTCGATTCTGTGTTTGAAAAAACATTTCTTCACCAATCATGTAGATTTCGTGGCTGTTCTTTTTGGAGTAATTGATATTTTTTTGCTGTGTGCTAACTGTCCCTTGATGAGGGAAAGGTTTCTGCATGACGACTTTCCATTGGGAAGACCCCCCTTGTCCATGCTTACTCTGTAGCTTCTTCAACTTAGGGAGGTCGACACAGTGGTGATTGTAATGGTCGTAATCACCATAGATTGAACGAGAGTGGTTTGTTCAGAGAGGTGGCCTTTTGTTCTGCCTTTGGGAGTTGCATGGCTCCTCGTTTTCATCTTGGTTGGAGTTGCCTCCAACCTAAGATCATGGAGGACATTGTTTATTGTTGCCCCCCCAGTCTAGAATTTCCTTTAGGTTTGTTTTTTTCCTTTTTTATTAACCACATTAGGAGGGTAGTTTTCTTGGTTATATGGTTGACGCAGTTGGTTTTGGGAAGGTTGTACAAAGTTCACCTATGCATTATTCTGCATAGGTGGGTCTTGTGTTGGGTACTGTGCATAATGTTGTCCTTGGTTTTCAAATGGATGTTTGGGGGGGAGCTTTTCTGTTAGTATGTCTATCTGCATACTAGGTCCCCTAAGCTGAAGGATAGGGTCCTCTGTGGTGATGGTGATACGACGATGCCCTACTGGTCGAATTTTGTGGAGGCATGTCATGACTTTGGTAGCTGGGTTGTGGTACGTTCTAGGTAGAATCATACATGTAACCAAGGTTTTAAATGTTGCTGCCTAGGTAACTTTGGGTCAATGACCCAATTAAACCATATGCAGAGTTCGATGTGCCCGGAAATTCTTTATAAGTTTGTTGGTGCGGGGCGTTTGGCAAGATATTGTAAATATACCCTGACTGCGTATAGATCAGCTCGAGCTGTTGGGCCTTACTGATGGCACCCTCTTCGAATATGGGATTTTGCTGCACCACATCCTTTAAAATCTCTACGGTGAGGATTTTCAGGAACGGGTCTAACAAAACTCGATCATCAAGTTTAGCTTTGCACAAACTTTGACGTCACTACCATTCGTGGAGACGGTCTGAGATATGGACGACGGGGGTTTGTCTAAAGTGGGTCAGTAACTCCATTCTAGAATCGTGGTGGTTGGGTAGCTAAAAATAGGTCAGGAACACAGTGGCGAGGGTGCTAAAGGTTCCATGTGTAGCAAAGGGTTGTTCCACATACCATTTCACTACTACTCCTATTAGAGTGCGTTGAAATAGTCTCAGTCGAATAGTATCATCAACGATTTTGTTCGATGAACACCATAGGTGGAAAGTCATAACATGATTTTTGGGGTCTTCCGCTTGCTTCCCTTCAAATTTTGGAATGTCTGATGGGAGCTTCGTGGGCATGGGAGGCCATATGGGGTTGTGTGCAATGGGGTCATTTGCCAACTTAGTTAAATCTGGTAGATTTAACGAAGCTAGAAAAGGTGACTGCGACGCTGTAGCCATTGCGACTTGTGAAAACACAATGTTCTAGTTAGGAATAGGGTTTTTCTGCGATGTACCCTGCTATGCATTCAACTAGCTTCCGAATGGGTATCACTCCTCTGCCCTCTAGGGGTTATGGGAGGAGTGGTGTGTGGTGTGGCGTTGGGAGACCGACTAGGGTTCCCAACTAAAAATGTCACAATAACCGATAAACTAATAATGGTGGCAGTGTTCTGTCTTTGACGCCTAAATGGAAAAAGACCTGGAACCCCTCCTGGTAATGGGGGGAGGTCCAAAAGACGTCTAGATCAACGAGGTCACATTGGGTTCATTCTGGAGTCAACAAGGTATGGCTTTGGAAATATTTGAGAGGATAAACAAAATTTTGATCGCATACATAAAACAAAGAAAAAATAAAATAAATTTTCCCTTTAGATTAATCCTATGTGATCAGTCAATCAAAAAAATATGGTTTTTGTTTGTTTGCGTATGATACTCAAATCCTAGAAGACCTAATTGTCCTCACACACTCAAATGTAACTGGGCCTTGAGAAGATATCTTGCGAGTGTTGGCACAACGTCCCATAAGACCTGGCGATGCCCCCAGTTAGCCGAATAAAATCCACCAAGGTAAGGGTAGAGGATATAGTGCTTGCTTGCACCGTCACCTATAGGGAAAGGATGCCCTAATTTTGGGCATTAAGTACCACCATCCCACGTGAGCATTCGAGTCTTGGGCTTCGTAGTATTTTAGCTAGCAGTATCAAGTATTAGCTAGGTCAGGTAGCCCCAACTGATACTGCACGCACTGTGCCTAAGCCTAACCCTCTCTGAATCAGATCTATGTCGCGCTCAACTTTTCTTTTCCATGGGCTGATAGGTGGATTTGAAAGCTCCCTAAAAATTCAACTTCTATGTTTCAAGATGAATAATGATCAAGGCGGCTTATTGGATGCCTACCCCCTTTATCCTAACTTAGGCTATAAATTTTTTTGTGGCCCCTATGGGGAGAATTTAGTGAGTTTTGTTAATTTAGTTTTAGGTGGCTTTGATTTTCTTAGTGTGTGGATGTGTGTGAGAAAAAAGTTAACAAGCACATAGTTTTAACATGTGCATATGCGATGATCCTTTTCAAAATCCCCTATTTAAACTACGTTCTATTGTTCCTTTCTCAAAAGAAAAACATGCACGAATATGGGCCGCTTTTAATTTTTCCTAGTTAATCTATGTGATCAACTATAGGGATATGGTGAGTTGTGAGTAGAGAGTGTTCATATTCTTGCCTAGGATGACCATAGGGTGCAAAGGCAGCAGAGATTACTTGCTCTTCTATCGACAATTCAATCTTGGTCCCAAAATCTTAGTGAAAAAATTGAACTAAAATAATGACTCTTACACTAGAAAAAGAACTAGCTAAGCATGCATGGACTTGGGCCACTTACTTTGGCTAATTATCTAGGTGTTTTGGTACCTAAATTTGCAAAACATAATTTTTTTTGGAATGCAAGTTAATTTGCCCCCTACTTAAACTATGTATGTGACTTTTCAAAAATCCACTTGAAATAAAACTAACACCCAGCCTACCAAAAGCAGCTAAGAGTGAGCTTTAGCAAGCTGTGGGGAACCTCAACCAGTGCTGGAAGATGTATTATGGGCTGCCAGGCACATTTACAAGAAGGAAAAGATGGAAATATTGGAGAAATTTATCATTTCGTTTTTTGCACGCAAAAGGCTGAAACAGGCGCGATGTCTGCGCGCAGGTCAGCTCTGAACACACGCCTTAGGGCGCTCCTGTTTGTGAGGAATGCGCGCAAATTGTTGCAATTTAATTTATTTTGGAGCTCTTCTGCTTTATTCTATCACTTGGGGTGAACTAGGGAATGAAGGAGAAAAAAGGGGGCAATGCCAACCCAACTCCACAGCAAAGATGGGGGTCTCTGCAAAAGGGCACAACCACATAAACTTGGAAATAAAAGTTAGTGGAGTCACCAATATTTTGTTAGTGTGTTTGGTTCATGTATGTATGAAATCACACCAACTTAAGGGGTGTGGTTTTCCCTCTTAAGTTATTGTTCATAGGAAGAAAATATATGGAGTCAAGCAAGTTAGTGGAACATGCTAGATCATAAACATACTAGATAGAGAGATAGCATGAATATTCAAACATAAAAATTAAACTAAAACTAAAACAAATAACACAAAAGCTCTAAATAGAGTCAAACAACTTCAATAATCCAAACTACAGTGCTTATGTCCCCTCTTATTGAGTGCTGGTAGGAAATGAGGATGAAACTTTAACCCACTTGCCAAGGGGTCCTTAGAACTAGGGGTTCTAAGTCTCAATGCAAGGATGTCTTTACTTCTAAGTTGCCTTGGTGCAAAGTCTCCCTCTCTCTACTATGGTGGACTGGAGTTTTTGGATGGCCAACAACTGAGTCCCCTCTATCTCTACTCCGGATCACACACTGTTGGTATTGCTTGGGGAAATTCTGACCGACATAACAATGTAATCTCCAGTTTTTCATCTCTTGGTGGCCTTTTATAGGAGACTTCAAATCCTCCTTCCCTCTCTTGGTGCATTGTGGATAGTGACCCAAGAGAGGAGGGTGATTCCATTGTGTGCCACATTTATTCCATTGTGTGCTCCCTTGATGTCGTAAGGAGGCTTGGGTGGCTATCCTTAGCCGGCTTCAAGTGTGGAATCAATTTCCTAGAGTGTGCCTTTATGGTCCCGGAAAGTGACTTCCGCCACTCCCAGGATTGTGCACTTTTTGGGTCAAAAGGTGCACAAGGGTGTGTTTATCGAAGGATTTTTCACGCAAATGCACTTTTGACTAGTCCTTCTTGTACGCAATTTGATTTTTCCTCAGACCTTAGATATTTTTAAATAATTTCAGATTCTCTAATGTCTCTCAACCCTATAAATCCATCTACCTAACATTAAATAATGTCACCTTTGCTTGTACAATTTTCCAGTGATAAAAATTACCATGATCTCCTATTATATGTCTTGAAGCACCACTATCTACCCGCCACATATCATCATTGTCTAAAAGAAAACCTGTTAGAGTAGAAAAGTAAAAGAAATATTTGACACCTTTAGGCTTCTTTCAATGTTCATCTCCAACATCAGCTATGGAAGAATGTTGTTTTCCCTTTCTCTTTTTGTTAGCAAATTCAAGACAATCCCTTTTGAAATTTCAAAATATATGACAATCATAATATTGAATTCTTGACATACATTTCTTCTTTCGTGTACTTTTGTTGAAGCAAGTTGCAAACGCTCTAGAATATTCTTCCCTTTTATCTTTTGATATAAGCCTTGATTCTTCACATAAGATATTTATAGTTATTCAAATGAAGGATCTTCCTTCCAACTACTTATTCCTGCTCCAAATGCATCCCACGATCTAGGTAGGCCATAGAGTGATGTAGTCACAAGTTCATTCTCAAAAACATTTTTTCCAATTTCTTAAAATTGATCTCTTATTTGTAAAATCCTTATTAAATATGAGGCCACATTGTCATCATTTTTCATCTTTACATCACGAAGCTCATTCTTCAAACTCATGGCTTCACCAACATTCTTGATAGTAAATAAATTTGTTAGGGTATCATACATCTTCTTGGAAGTATCAAGCTTTACAATGTACTGAATTAGATGATCTATAATGGACTCCATAATAAGACTCATGGTAGTGATGTCATCTTCTTTGAACTTTTCCTTTCCTACATTATATGTTGGTTCAAGAACCTTTCCTATCAAAATATCTAAAACTTTATTCTTCACAAGAATAAGATCAATTTTAAGTTTCCAAGCTTTGAAGTTTGACGCTCCTTCCAACTTGTTCTCAGATTTCATAGAGGAAGCCATGGATACAAATCAATAAGAAGGAATTTAATAAGAGTTATCTCAATGTAGGGTTTCTTCAAATTTGATCTCTATATTACTTTATTCACCAAAGCTATGATACCATGTTGATTTTCTAAGTGCAATATAGATTTACACAATATTTATGAAATATTGATAATTACTTTTGATCTAGATCTTATTTTTAAGTATTTCAATATATAATTCAACAGTTATACTTTAGGAATTCAATCATACAAGAACAATAGAACAACATAGATCACAATGCACAAAAGAAATACAAGATTTACCTTGGGAAAACCCACCAAGGGCAAAAACCAAAAACCTTTTCAATAGATAAATTCTTTTGTTCAACAAGAGACACAAGGCTAGACCTATGATCAAACCTTGCCAAGCCCTCCAAATCAAGCCTCCCAATCCGATCCAGTAATTTTCTATGCCTAGTCTAACCTAGAATTTCGGACCACTTGCAACTTCCAGTAACCCCAAAATTTTGGCCCCTATAATAGGACTTCCCATAAAAACAATGAACCAAAAGAGAGAGAAACAATCCACACGTGTGAGCTTGATAGAGAGAGAGAAAGATTTGAAATTTTTCTTCTTTTTCATCGTCCTTGTCCTTCTTGATCTTCACTAAGATGCCCATAAAATGTTTTTTTAGGAAGTGAAAATTGGTGCCAAGAGAATGAGGTCGAGCTTCCTTTATATAGTGATATGCTAGGTTAAATGGGTGTTTCCTTTTCCCTTTGCTGACTTAAATTGGAGGGATGTTGATTTGACAAACTTGGAGCCAAAAATTTCAATTTCAAAATTCAAATTTTATTCTTTTAAATGTAGTAGTGGGACTTTGACTCAAAATATATTTTTCTTTCAACTATAACATTTAAATATGATTTGAAATAATTAATATAAATAAATCAAGTGGAAAAATATACATTATGAAGATCGACTATGATTACAAAATTCAATAGATATAAGGTGGGAATAAAGTTGTTCGAGGAGTTCTTCAAAAAGTTAATCTACAAATAGTTTTTTTTGCAAGAGGCTAAATCATTTGGATTTGAGCTTCACAATCACATGAGTTATGTTTGGAATAAATTCATTAGCATCTACCAGTTAAGTTCATATTTTACCTCCTTAGGTCAAAATTCTATTCCCTAAGGGATTTGGTTCACTAATTTATTTGATTTTGTAATATTTCCTAGTATATCAAGAAGAATTTGTAGTTAGAGAGAGGTGGCATTAGTTAGCTATGAAAAATATAAGCTTAGCTAAAATAATAGGTTGTCGGAAAAGTAGACACAAATTGTTGGAATTTAGTTAAGAGAGTTATTTTTTTATGAAAAAGGAAGAATAGAGAAGAAATATATGTGTGTAGAAAGGGGAGAAAGAGTGACAGTAGAGAGGGGAGAGTGTGGGATGAATAAAAATCTTGTGTAATTATTTTTTGATAATAATCCAATCTAGTGTTTTCTCTCATGACCTTGTGTATGAATGGTGCACTTTTGTAACTATTTGTGTCTTTAATTGTTTAGAATCATGTTCATGAGTGTGATGAATTATTCAAAGAAGTGTTATAATCTTGGAATCGGTCACAGGATAATTTAAGAGCCCTTGCACATAGTCCTAATCAGCTTCCTTGAAACAATGAAGAAAGGTATAAAATTCATATCCAGACTAGAATAAAAGTTTAAGGCGAGCTTTTCAATAACCAGAGTTGGGAATTTTTTGTCAAAAAATTATATCAAGGGATGATATCCTTCCCTTTATCATCTGACTTGACTAGAGCGTGTGTAATGAAGGACCAACCAAATCATTGGATGGGTGGATTCATGTGTGTTTGAATGTATATCTGGAGTGGGACCCACATACAACACTTTGTGCAATGATCTATACCAATCTTATTCGAGCTTTTGACAAGTTTTAACCTCCAAGTTCATATGAATCTTGGATCACTAGATTAACAATTCACTCTAGTTTAAAATGTCCTCAAAGTGTGGGACACATGTTGAGGTCTTGAGACATATCTGATTATCTTCCCTAGTTGAGAAGTAACCAACCTCAGGACATCCAAATCCCCCATATCCCATATATAAGTTCCAATAAAGAATATTTTCTAACCAAGACTCCATTAATCTTTGGAAAAGGTATTACACCCCCAGATCAACCTAAAATCTACATTTTCGAAAATTAATTAAAACAAAAAATTAAGCACTAGTCCATTGCATTAAGAATTCAAAATAGTAATATACGGTGAATAATGAGATTAGTAAGACTATTTAGCATAAGGAATAACCCCTTTTGGTCCATGAATCATTACTAGGGTGGAGGTGGGGTGGAGTTGTCCTTTTCACCATATCTGCAAAATTTTGCTACAACATCGAGTGAAGAGTAATCATTGTGTGTTTATTACTATGTTATTTTAGGAGATATTGGTGGGTTTATGTTCTATGTGTTACCAAAACCTTAGCTCTACATATACTTGCCTATTTTTGGATGGTTACTTCTCTTCCAAATTTTGAGTGAACAATCCGCAGAGATTTTAATATGGTTGAATGGGATGGTGATAGGGGAGGAGGTATTGGTTTTGTGATCAATGGTTTGGATAAGGAGGCTTGGTCAAGTGTAAAGCCTCTATTTAGGTATTCATCCATTTTTAGGGAAGAAATGGGTTGAATGAAGTGGATTGTAATATCGCAAAATAGGGTTTTTTGCAGCAAATAGAATATCTAAAGATATTCTAAAGTTAGGGCTTCAACAAATCTTGGACATAACAATGTATATAAGTTCATAATATGTACAAGGAAAATTTAACCAGCAATTGGATGATCAATGGCAGAATTCTGCCTCACTATTCTCTCCCGGAATGAGGAAATTCTCTGGACCATAAAAACATCACTTTCAGAAAATAATGCAATAAATATGGGAAATGGCACTTTTATCCCGTGTTTTATACATTATATAACTTCCATATAAAATTTTAGCTTAAACAAATCATTCTAGCTAAGTTAAACAGATCTCCCCAGCTAGAGATGGCTCAAAAACACCCCAATCCCTTGACTTTCAACTGCAGCATTTCTGAAGACTATGAGAGCATAATTCCCATGAGGGTTTCTACAGAAAATAATTAAATAATACTGATCATAGGTTTATATTAATCATATATCAAAGAAATGGAGGTTTAACCTCTTTTTCAATAGAAATGAGACACCCGGCAAGGGTTTCCGGCATTATACATGGATGAAGAGAAGTATTGCAGAAAATAACGCAGTCCACTGCAACTCTGTATTAAACATAACCGAATACAACATAAAATAGCTTATAAATACAGAAATTAGCCAAAGGCCCTTCTTATTATTAGATCTCCCGGAAGGAAATAAACACCTCCTCCTCAAAAACTACGACAAAATAGAAAAGTTTAACCCAACAACAATTTCCCCTACAGAAATGACGTAGTTCCTAGAGGTAAATGTGCTGTAGATGTTAATGGATGTTTGGCCCTAATCCAAATGATGGAATTGAAGCTCAGAACCCTCCTTTAGATCCCTTAAGCAAGCTGATCCAAGAATAGGATGGAATTCCCGCACGAGAATTCTTTGCACTAAGTAGTGCTGCAACTACAGCTAAACAGCTGAAGCATGCAAGTAGTCAAAAGACTAGAGATATATGAATACTTAATGATCTCCTTGATGCTATGCCCTCTTTTTTATCTTTGGTGAGCCTCCTCACCCCAAACCCCACACATTGTTGAGGTGACTTCCTAGTGAAGATTCCTCCTCCAAAACTGTGTTGTCCTTGTTGGCTTCCCTCCCTCTTGTAGCAACGTTGTTGACTTGGTAAACTGGGACTAATCCACTTGCAATGCCTCTTTTCACACTAAAGGATCTTCAATCTAGTTCTTGTATGTGTGTCTAGGCTGATCCTTGTTCACATTGAGCTAGTTTACCTGGGTGATCTCTTCCTCCTCAAGAATGCATATTGACTTAGCCAAACTTGACTATGTCCACATCTATTTTTCCCTTGTTCACACTTGAAAGTGTAAAATTCAGCTCCTAAGGTGATCCCCTTCCTTATTAAGGTGGAAATTATCATATTTCTATTGTTCATGGGCCTCCTTACCCATTTATTCCTCTCCTAGGTGAAAGCAACAAAATCTAATATTCCAAATTGTTGTGTGCAAATTTTGGAATATTACATGGATGGTTTACTTTATCCAACTTTAGAAACAACTCTTCTAGAATTTAGCCTAGGTAGGATCAAATCTATGGCTCGAGTGATGATATCTCCTATTCTACAAATATGCATCTATTTGATGTGTTGGTTACAAATATGTTAGGAAAAAAATACTAAAACAACATGAGGTAGAGACACAAGAATCTACATGCCTTGATTAATGGATATGATAATGAAAGATGAGATATTTTGAGGGGGAAACCTCCTTTTACAATATAAAAAATGTATAAGAATAAGATAAGATGAGTCAAAAACTAGGTATTATTAGTATATGTATATAGGAAACAAATCATATAACTACAATTAAAGGGTGTACCTGAGAACATGAAGTAATGATAGAAATATAGCTCACTAACTAGGGCTTTACATGGGGTTGTATACTTAACAAGGGGCTTTATCTAGGGTTTTGGCATGACCTCCCTATCAAACAAGCTTTTTCTTCAATGCTTGACTAATTGTGGGTTTTTCTACATTAATAACTAATGTTACCATGTTTCCTTTTTAGGTCCCACTTTGGTTAACTAGTCTAGATATGACATTAGCCTTGATACATTATTCTTTTAGGACCTCAAGTTGAGGGTCCAAATATTTGACTCTTGCTATGAGTGGATGTGATAATAATTATTTTTCCATTTTGATGTTATGATGATAATAATTGTGATGGATGTATTTCATGACTATGTCAAATCATTTGATGGATTCATTGTGTGTTTTTCTACATTATTTCTTGCTCACAATTACGAAAATGTTGATGATTATGTCATGATGATTATTTTGCATAAAAAATTATATTGGCAACTATCAAGTATTACTGATGATTATTGATTGTGGTAGGAGACTACCCAAATGCACTTGCATGCGATGAGTTAGAAACCTCTAGTTTGGTTTGAATTACATAATATTATCTATAAAAAAATCAATTTCAATTTAAAATTATGTAGTGAATTATAATGACATGTTAGTGGTTGTAGACACAGGTTAGTTGGTTGGTTGAATGCCTCACACATGGGTGATGGGGTTGTACATATAGATGGAACTTCACTGGAAAGGTGGGAAAACATCTCTAATTTCACCCACTAGCAATTCTGCCATGACTCAGGCTTGAAGGTGTTGGGATACCTTAACCTTGAAGATGATGATGCCATGGGGGTTGACCCCATATTGGGTCACTCACGAATATTTTACTAGGAGGCATGCATCACAACATATTCCTTGAAACCTAGCACCCTCACTATAGAGGGTGACTTGGGATAGTGTAGCGGTCTTCATCATCACACCTAGTTTTCCCCTCGTATCCAATGGATGCTTGAAGGGCAAGCAATGTGGAACCCTTGGAAATTCTAATTTTTTGAAGGTCATGATTGAATTAACACCCTTGGCATAAAGAATAAACTGATTGGCGTGGCACCCTTGGAACTTCAAAGGGAAGTTCTTGAAGGGCATGACCAACTTGGAACTCTTGGCATCAATAATAAACTACTGAAATATAATTAAGAAATGATAATCATACTATTTCACATAATGTGGTAAATGAGGTTTTAGAACCAAATTATATGAAACAAAAATAAACCTTGGGGTAAAGGGAAAATAGGAAGAAATAAAAATGTTAGACCAATTGAAAGCTCTACCCTTCCCATGTATGGAAAATCTTAGGTAGATAATGTTCATATAAAGTGACTCCAAAGTACACAAGTGTTTTACCTAGCAAAGGGGCGAAAGGGACATAGAGTTAATTAGAAACATTAATCCTAAAATATTTAACCTCATTAAGAAAATAGGGTGGTGAATGAAAATAAAGAATAATAAATTTAATTATAGAACTTTAATTTCATGAGAGAACCTCCATGTGACAAGAGCCAACACAATAATCTCCATCTAAGAGTCATTTTTAGATAAACTAGGGTGTAGTTTTGGGACCAAATTTGTGACCTACTAGTTGACTGTAACAATTAACAAAAAATAAGGATTTTACAAGGTAGATCAAGAGACAACTAGGAGAAAAAATAGGGAGTCATGTTGGAGTGAGGAAAAATATTATTTTTGAAAAAAAAATTATGTAAAGAAATTAGGAGATAATTGGTGAGAGCCTAACACGTGGTTGGGTGAATAATAAAACTTATAGATTAATAAATATCATTATTTATGCATGAAGTGCCAAGTTTCACCTATTAAGCCTCCTATAAAATAAGGGAAAAGCTATTGGAAATGTTCACATTTTTCCCTATTGTTGGATGGATTAGATAATGCTATTGTGACTGACTACGATTCTATAGTTAGTTTGGTGAGGTGGAGGTCATTAGAGAGGGGACTCTTGAGCCAAGAGTGCTCTCCTTTATCAACTAGTATTCTTCCTCTACTATACAAGCACATTGCATCTCGGGGGGTTAGTGAGGAAGAAGAGTACCCAAGAAGTAGGCTGGGAGGTCAATCGGCGAGTCATCGACATTCAGTCGAGATGCAACATTATTCACAGATGTACATGGAAAACAACAAGGGAGCACAAGAAGCAACAAATTTGAGATCGAATCTCCATCCTTGGTGAACGTTACCTTGTTTTTCTATAAAAGTTCTACTGCATAATATTGTTGTTGAAATAATTACCAGAGTATAAAAGTAATTGATATGAGGATTGAATTATAAATTATGGACTATTGATGTATATGCCTTAATATCTATGTGTTTCCAAAGTTGATCGGTGTTTAAAGTAATATGTGATCTTCTTAATGGATGTTGCTAGTGAATGATTAGTTTAAAATGATAATATTTGTTTGCTTATGATTTAATTTCAAGACTTGATTGCACTAATTATGGGTTTAAAGAAAAAAAATTGGTGCCATAGGGATGGTCCCTACAACCTATTCCACTAGTAGGTTGGTCCATTTGATGAGGTACTATGCAATTGATTGATTTTGCATCTAATTAATCCTTGTTACAAGGAGTGTTTCTGGTTCTAGTATGATTTTTCCTTCTTCATTAATCTATGGTAAAATAGTTTGAACTAGGATCTTTCCACCAATTACCTTCTTTAAGCAAGAAATATGTAATATTGTATGTATAAGTGAAGATGGAGGTAACTTCAATTTGAAATCCATACATTCAATCCTATGCAACACTTTATAGGAACCATATTACCTGGGTACTAATCTATTATCCTTTCACTATGATGTTGATTTGTTTGTTGTTTCATCATATTTTGTGTTATAACCAAGTTGTTCTTCAATATTTTTGGGATCCTACTATTGATGCCCTATGTGGTTCTCTACTTCTTGAACCTTTGCATCCCCTTTCAAAGGTGATGCGATGGATTGACGATAATATCCATAATATTTTTATGAAGCGTTAAATTGTGTATTGTACCGCCATTTTTCTAAGGGAAACCACTTAACCCATTGTGTTTGTTTATTAGATGAAAATCAATAAAAAATATCCTTCTAGACATTTTTTGCAATCTCAGTTTTCCCATCAGATTGAGAATAAGAATACAAGATGTGAGCCAATTCAATATCCAAACAAGAAAATAACGCAAGCCAAAAATTTCCTGTGAAAATTAGGTCTCTATCAGTTAAAATAATATTGGGCATTCCATATAGATTTTGAAAATTTTCCATGAATGTTGGAGCTATAGTACTTTCTTTAAAGGGATGAAAAAGAGAGAAAAAATGAACATGCTTTGTTAATTTATCAACTACTACCATGATGGAATTATCTCCTTTAGATTTGGTATTCCTATAGTAAAATCCATTGAAACTTCTTTCGAGTATTACCACAAATTTTGTAAGGAGGGGTTTTACAGAAACTTGTCAAGATTTGAAATGTTGAAGGTACATTAGTAATGCCAAATGACATAAAAAAAATGAATAATGACCTTCATATGTTCTAAAAGAATGCATTCAAAATGTCTTTTTGCCTCATTCTAATTTGATGATACCCTGAATAAGGATCCAAATTAGTATAAAAATTTGCATAATGTAATTCATCTATTAATTAATCATATTAGGAAACTTGTCTTTGATGGTTATTTTATTGATTTTTCTATCATTTGAAAACATATGCCATGAAATGTCATTTTTTGCAACCATCGCCATTGATGAAGAGAAAGTCCTTTGGCGAGGTTGAATGATGTCATCCACTAACATTTCTTGAAGCAGACCCTCAATATCACTCTTTTGTGTATAGGTATAATCTTACATGGTACACATCCTAGTTGTAAATGAATAACATGGTCATGCTATTGATCAAGTAGAAGACCCTTAGGCAACCCTCCAAATCCCTTGGAAATATTGTTGATAACCTTTTAGAGATCCATTCAAGAAGAGGATATAGATGTTTGAAAATCTAGTGAGAATAATTGTGCAATTATACCATGGTGTTCCTTTTTGAGTTTTCATCATTCTATTAGAGCTTATCACTTTAGAGGTTTTCCCTTGGATACCTTGAAGATCAATTTCCTTGCCTTCCAAGGAAATTCTCATGAAAAGATCTTGAAAATTAAGGGACATTTTTCCCAGTGGTTATAAGATCAACACCACCCATTTGGACAACAATCATGGGAATTTCCAATAAATACTTCCCCATATTGAGCTTGGTATTTTTCCACTTCCTTGAACAATTTATGATACCTCCATATACAATTATTACTTGAAACTCTGGTGCTATAAATACAAACAGATTAAGAAGTTTTGCTAATTTTTAATTAATGAAGTTATGGGTACTACCAGAATCAATAAACACAATTACCTTTTTCCTTATCCCTCTATCTTTAGGTTTTGTGGATTATTTTTTGTTTTGCCAATGCATGACAATATATCACTGGAGTAATACCTTCTATCTCTAGATATTTTGATGGTTCCAATTCTTGATCTTCTTCCTCTTCATATTCTATGTAGATGTTATATTTCAAAATTTTAGCCTCCACGCTAAATGGAATATTAGAGTTTTTTATCACTAGGTAGGTGAATAAATGGGTAGGGAGGCCCATTAACCTCTTTAGAAGGATCAATAACACTCCTAATGTGAAAGGAGGAAGAATAAGCAACTAATTTGAGCACCCTTAGGTGTGAACAAATATGGGATCATGTTGATTCAGTCAACTTTGACCAAGTCAACAAAGTTGTTTAGATGCATTGAATCTCCTTGATGAACAATGCAGTTTTGGTGGAGGACAACTTGCATGAGCTTGATGGCACATATGGATGGGACCCAATGTGAAGAGGTTCACTTGATATATATGGAGAGGATGGGAGCCTTTGTGAGGCATGCTTTTTATTTGATCATTTTATCTTGGTCTATTTAGACTTGGCTTCCTCTTGCTGTTTAGCAGGGTTGCAGTGTTGTTTAGCACTGGGTGTTCCCAAGCGGGAATCCAACCTCTTCCCTTGAGAAGCCTCTTGGGAGAGCTCTGTTCTATATTTCTCCACATACAGGCTTAATTCCAAGCACCATTATTCATCCTCAGCATTATTTATGTAGCAGAATATTTTTGTGTTGCAGGGTGTTGCAGTGGAGGTTTGCTAACACCACTTCCGGGTCTATTTCTCAGTAGAGGGTGCCTTCCTTCTCTTGAGAGATCAGATAGGAAGATTCATGGGCTCATTTCACATCTTGGCAGCAAGCCAAAGTATTTCTCATCTCCTACAGTGCAGTCCCTTGCAGGAACTGCATCATTTTGCATAAAGTTGCAGCAGGAGGGTTAAGACCCTTGTTTTTGAGCTAGTTTCCTAGGGAAAGGGCCAACCCTTCACTCGAAAAGTTAGAGAAGGGATTCTCATCCCTCTTTTGTATTATTCAGCTATATTTCTATAATTTTGTAGTAATATTGCATTTTTCGGAGCTGAATATTCAGATCTTCCCTTTTTTTACTCATGCTTTCAAGGAACTCTTGTCGGGTTACCTTTATAATGAAATAAGGAGGCTAGATCTTCATTTTCTTGGCATATTGTTCCATAAAGTTCCAGATCCATGTTATTTTATCATTATACTACAGAAACCCTTAGAAAATAATGCTATCATTTTCTTCAGTAAATTCTGCATAGCTTAAGTCATGGGATTTGGCTATTTTTAAGCTGATTGGAGGTCAGGAGGTCTGTTTAACTTATCATAAGTGATTTGTTTCAGCTCCTCTTTTGTATGTGAGCACCTAATACCATATTCTAAGGGAAACAAGCATTATTTCTCTCATTTAAAATGTAAATCTTCAGAAATAACGTTTTCAGGGTCTATTTGTTGCATTTTTCCCACTTGGGAAGGTGTAGAAGTGCTTATGTTTGCTGATGTTTCATTAATTTGATGGCTATGTGTTTCTCAACACATTTCATGACTTAATTTCACCCTAATATTCCATTATTGTGCTTATGCACTGCTGCATTCCCATTTTGGGATATTACAGTGGTATCAAAGCATAGTCTTGGCTCGGCTTGTGGAACTCAGCCATGATGCTATCAAGAGAAGGAGAGATGAATAGAAAGAAGACTCCATTATGTGGAGGAAGAAAGGAGGAGAGGCTCTCAAATCTTCTTCCAAAATATATGCAAAGCATCAATGAAGATCTTAAGAAGATGAGAGAGGAGATGAAATCTCCAAAGAAGTTTGAATCTAGAGCCAGATCTAGATTCACACATGATAGGTGTGAGCATGCAGCCACACTCTATTATGCACAGCGCAGTCAAATGCCCAGATCTGCTATGAAAGAGATGAAAGAAGAGGATATGCCAAGAAGGGAAACTCTTAGTAACTTTCTGGAAGAATATGAATCTCAAAATGAAAATTTTAGAGATCATATCACTTTCAAAGAGTTTTGCAAGATCAAGGTGGAGAGGAGCAAGCTACATGACATGGATAGATTTTCTCTATCTACCTTCGATGGATCCCCAACTTATTCAGCCAAAGCTTGGGTGGAGGAGTTGCATACTTATTTGCAATAGCACCAAGTTTCTGAAGATGAAGCCATCAGAGTTGCAGCGCTGCACTTTGAAGGTAAGGCCTATGCTTGGTGGATGTTTGAGTCATTTTCATTAAAAAATTTCAATACCTATTCTTTTGCAAAGTTCTCTAAGAGAATGATCGGGAGGTTTGATAAAGAACATGAAACAATCAAACCAAGACAAATAAAATTTTTGCATAAATTGGAAGGACCTACAAACTCAAAACCACTTCAGAAACCTATGGAAGAAGCTCACATCTTGCATGATACCTTGCTAGAGGTAAGATCCTTGTTTTATAATCTTGGACAAGAGGGAATGAAGGTTCCTTTTGCAAAAGAGGATCCTCTTATTGAGCAATTACCTCCTATTCATATTGAAAAGGAAGAGAAGGATGGGGGTTATAGCATTGTCACATCTAGAGCATATCTAGTACCTCATGTAGAGGGAGGAGGAGCACCTGCTCCAATAGGAGGATATCTTGTAAAATTGCAAGAAGTTCCCTAGGATCTCACATATGGAGTTCAAGACACCATCAATGGACAACATGATTGTGGAGCATTGCAAATGGAAGAAGAAAATAGGGAGGAAGATTATCATCATTTGATTAGGAGCACACACCCCTATCCATTTCAAAGAGTTGATGCAAGGAAGAGGCAGACTGATTTGCACTGTGAGGGCAAGGAAAAGTTTTCCCAACCATATGTACAGTCTACTCTTGACATTGATGTCTCACTACATGGATGCATTCCACCTGGGAGGCCACCAGATCTAGAGTTGATGAGATACATCTTGTCTTTGGATTCACCACTCTTGTATTTTGGAGAGGTGAAGAGTTTGGAGGGATACTTTGGCATGGGGGATGTCAAATTAGCAAGCAACAGCATAAGGAAAGCTTCACATTGCAGATCATCAGCGTTGTCTCTTGGGAGGATTGATCCATATTGGAGGTCTCAACTCTTGGTAGAGTACTCCAAGGATCTTGGTGCTTGCATGACTCTTGATGACCCTGATGGAGATGATAGATATATGGTGGATGATGTGGTAATATATTCTTATGGCAGAGTCTTCTTGACTATAGCTTCTAAGCTCAAAGAGAATCTGCTACATGCAGCACATGAGGACTTCTTTTCCATGCACTTTGATGCATATCTTTCCTTGGCAGAGGATTTTATTTGGGAGGGCATCCAACATGATATATTTTAGCATATGGAGAGATGCATAGCTTGGATGGTGATAGAAAGGATGTCACAACCACTTCCCTACTCTTTCGAGGTGAGGGAGAATTTCCAGTTGAGCCATTTCAGCTCAAGGTCCCAAGTACATGGTGGAGAATGTATAATTCCAAATTATGTTTTGTACTTATTTACTTTATATGAGCAACATGTTGTACCAAGGAGGATTATCCCTTCTTGCATATTGTATGATGATTTACTTGAAGCAATTTGTAGCATTGAGATTGGCTATCTCATTTGTGGTTGGTGGGGGAAGCCACATTATTTTTGGTGTGCACCATTGACACCACTTTGTACTTTCATGTTTCTATCTTGTAAAATGATTGTGGCAGCAAACAAGTGGCTGGAAAAGCACTTGTTCTTTTTTGATTTTATGCAGGCAAAGGATGCACTACACTGGTTCCATGTGTGGGACCTTGATCCACTTTCTGATTGTCATATGACAACTTGTTTCCATTGGTTCTTCCTTGTATTGCTGATATTTATATGTTCATGGGGAGCTTTGTTTGGAGAGTGGGGTATGAGTTGAAGATGCCCATTGGGAGTATGATTCTCCCTACTTTACATGATGCATGTTTCATGGGAAGCAATGGGCAGCCTATGATTTCCAAACTACATCTCTTTCCTTCACATTGGATGAGCCATTTGAAGAACTTGATTTTTTGGAGGAGGCACTTCGTGGTTTATTTGTTTGGAGGGGTAGCTTGGGGCACTCTTGGAGGTCATGAAATTTCAGCCCAAGATCATCAGCAGCCCCATACTTATCATAAATGGAGAGATAATCCATTTGGATGGGAGGATCCAATCTCTCCATGCATCCCCAACACATTGTATGAACTGGGGGCTGAGGATATTTTTGAGCTAACTAGTTTGGCTCATTTCATTTGGATGATAGCATGGGTGTGGAAGTCACTCATTGGGAATAATATTCCCTGTGTTTATCATCACTGCTACCTTGAGGAGGCCATTGGACAAAAAAGAGGTTTCCACTTACAGCTTCCACTTTTCTATGATGTGAGCCATATGGTTTTGCATGCTTTGGAGGAACCATTGGAGGGCAGATTTGTAGCAGATCATTCTGAGCAGTGGTGGGGACTTTTGATGAGGAGGCCACAAGAAGAGGAGAGGAGGAATTTTTCTCTCCTTATACAGTTACTTGAGGAAAAGAAAAATTTTGGAGGGGAGGACTGTAATATTCCAAAATTTTAGCCTCCAAGCTAAATGGAATATTAGAGTTGTTTTATCACTAGGTAGGTGAATAAATGGGTAGGGAGGCCCATTAACCTCTTTAAAAGGATCAATAACACTCCTAATGTGAAAGGAGGAAGAATAAGCAGCTAATTTGAGCACCCTTAGGTGTGAACAGAGATGGGATCATGTTGATTCAGTCAACTTTGACCAAGTCAACAAAGTTGTATAGATGCATTGAATCTCCTTGATGAACAACGCAGTTTTGGTGGAGGACAACTTGCATGAGCTTGATGGCACATATGGATGGGACCCAATGTGAAGAGGTTCACTTGCTATATATGGAGAGGATGGGAGCCTTTGTGAGGCATGCTTTTGATTTGATAATTTGATCTTGGTCTATTTAGAATTGGCTTCCTCTTGCTTTTTAGCAGGGTTGCAGTGTTGTTTAGCACCGGGTGTTCCTGAGCGGGAATCCCACCTCTTCCCTTGAGAGGCCTCTTGGTAGATATATTTTATGTATTGCTCCACATCTAGGCTTAAGGCCAAGCACCATTATTCAGCCTCAACATTATTTCTAGAGTAGAAAATTGGTGTGTTGTAGGGTGTTGCAGTGGAGGTTTGCTAACACCACTTTCGGGTCTGTTTCTCAGTAGAGGGTGCCTTCCTTCTCTTGAGAGATCAGCTAGGAAGATTCCTAGGCTAATTTCACATCTTGGCAGTAGACCAAATTATTTCTTATCTCCTACAGCGCATTCCCTTGCAGGAACTGTGTCATTTTGCATAGAGCTGCAGCAGCAAGGTTAAGACCCTTGTTTTTTAGCAAGTTTCCTAGGGAAAGGGCCAACCCTTCACCCAGAAAGTTAGAGGAAGGGATTCTCATCCCTCTTTTGTATTATTCAGCTATATTTCTACAATTTTGCAGTAATACTACATTTTTCAGAGCTGAATATTCAGATGTGCTCCTTTTGTACTCATGCTTTCAAGAAACCCTTGCTGAGATACCTTTATAATGCAATAAAGAGGCCAGATCTTCATTTTCTTGGCATATTGTTCCATAAAGTTACAGATCCATGTTATTTTATCATTATACTATAGAAACACTCAGAAAATAATTCTATCATTTTCTTCGGTAAATTCTGCATAGCTTAAGTCATGGGATTTGGCTATTTTTAAGTTGATTTGAGGCCGGGAGGTCTTTTTAACTTATCATAAGCTATTTGTTTCAGCTCCTATTTTGTATGTGAGGGCCTAAGACCATATGCTAATGGAACCAAGCATTATTTCTCTCATTTAAAATGTAAATCTTTAGAAATAACGTTTTCAATGTCTATTTGCTGCATTTTCCACACTTGGGAAGGTGTAGAAGTGCTTCTTTTTTTTGTTGTTTCATTCATTTTATGGCTATGTGTTTCTCAACACATTTTATGACTTAATTTCACCCTGATATTCCAGTATTGTGCTTATGCACTACTACATTCCCATTTTGGGATATTACAGTAGAATAATTTATTATCAATGTATTTATGCCTCTTACTATACTTTTTATCACAATTGAAAAATAGTCCCCTTTCTCTTCTTTATTATTCCATTTGCTGACTTTGTCAACTTTTTCGATTGGGTAAGGTTAGGAGAGGGAACATGGTTCTCTATGTAGTTTATAGTGACCATTCTTCTAGTAGCCATATTTTTACTCTCAATTTTCCTTGTCATGTAAAAGCATGTTCTAGGGATTTAGGTTCCAAGAGATTTACCGCATGTTTTATGTTATCCTCTAAAGTGCTAAAAATTTATAAATTCACTAGATAATGTATTCCTTTTAATATTTTGATAATGTGTTGTCAACTAATTTGTAAAATTGGAACAAGATACAAAAAAATCCTTTTTCCTTTCACAAAGCCATTAATGCCATACAAATTGAGCGAAATAGAAGTATGTAATAATTAAATTTTGTAAGGTTGGCACTTGGTGTAGATAAAATAATTGCTACATCTGGAATATCCATGTTATATGATCTTTACCATCAAACTTCCTCATATCAAGCTTGGGAATTAAGTAGTTTTATGTGGATTTTGAATTGAAGAATAATCACAATTTTGAGAATCAATCTTTATTTCCTCTAAATTTTCATTATTTTATTTCCTCCTTAGATCTCCTTTATTGAGTCCTTCATATGGGCTTTGTAAAAACATGGTAGACATGGACTTTTGCAATTCTTCCATCTTCTTTTCCATATGGTCCCAATTTTAATCCATCTTCTTTTCCATATGTTTCCTATTTTCCTCCATATTATTTTCTATATATAACCTATTTTCCTCCGTTTTATTTTCCATATATTCCGTATTTTCACCCATATTCTTTTTCTATCCATTCATCTTATTTTCCACCTCTTCAATATGGTGAAAAAATTATTCTCTTTCTTCTTAAATAATGGTTGATCTCTCTATAGGTTTAGTTGGTGAAGTAAATTTTGAAGTACCTTTTGAAGTCATGTTACAAAAAATAATTCTCCTCTCTTTCCTTTTTTCACAAATTTTAAATCACTAAAAATAGATCTTCCAATCAAAAGTCATTCCAATTGTAAGCTACATACATTTCAAACCCTAATATGGAAACTATATAGGCAGTTAGTATTTTTACTATTGTACCTATATAATTTAATATCTTTGAGTTTGAAATTTTAGCTAGTAGTTTTTTGATATGACCTATTAAACTCCTGAACATTTCACAATTTTAAACTTCACCACAAAAAAATTATAGAAAAAATTCCCAAATGACACATTTGAGACCAACTTAAGGATTAATAAAAAAAATTGACTTCCACAAGATATATCTTATAATGTATAATGACTCAAATTATAAAAAAATTTCCCTGCATCAAACATTATTTTTTCTCAAGATTTTAAAAAGTATGAATTCTAAAACTTTAATAGAAAGGAATTATAGAAAAAAATCCAAGATGCTTATTTCGAAATCGATTTCAAGATTATTCACAAAACCTATACTCCATAAATTATATATCTAAAAGTATAATGAATGAGACCTTGGAATTTTTACCACATGTACTTTGATATGTCTTCTTATTTCTCTTGAAAATTTCACTACATGGAACTTTGCAAAAAAAAATTATAGTGAAAATACCAAGATGAATAATTTAAAATGGATTTTAGGATTAGTCACAAACCCTATCTTCCATAGGTTATATCTCCAAAAGTATAATGATGTAGATCACAAATTTTTTACCCCCTATCATTTATATTTTTCCTTAGTCTCCTCAAAATTTCACTGTTGAAACTACCCAAAGAATTTTAAAAAAAAGAGTAAAAATTCCAAGATGTCTTGTTAAAGAAGAAACACCCTAGGATCATAGTTTCTGATACATAACATTACGCAAAAAAATTCATAAAATATACTAAAATAATAGAGAGAAGAAGTTCCATGCTTGATAAATAGATATAAAAATGAAAAATAAGACTTTTTATGGGGAAATATATTTTTACAATAGAAAAAATATACAAGAATGAGATGAGATTATTATAAAACTAAGTTTCCTTAGTGTATATATAGCAGATAAAGGGTACAATTGTAGTTAGAGGTTCCAACCAAATAGTCCAAACAACAACACCAATATAACATTAGAAACATAACTCACTATCTAGGGATTTACATGGGGTTTTTCCTATGGAATAACAAAATATAGGTTCAAACCACCTACCCATTATGTCTTATAGTTTGGTATGTGGTGGAACCTAAACCTTCGTCTTTGTGGACTCCAAAGATGGGGTGATGTCAAATAGTATGCCAAGGAATAGATTCATCTACAAACAATTGTTCCTCCCCAATCCAAGATTCATAATATGGAACAACCTAGAATGATATGCATCAAGGTAACACATCATCTAAAAATAAGAATAAAAACACCAATACCATGTGCCATCCAATGAAACCATCAATTTATATCCAAATTGATGGGAAAATCAATGAAGCAACCTAAGTATGTGTGTAAAGTGGTTACGCCTCCTAAACAAATGCAATTAATAATATTCTATCAAACATCAAGAGTCTAAAGGCAAGTACTCTATATGGAAGTGCTCCTTAAGAATATTTCTCAACCATGTAATGCAAAAAAACATCCTCCATGGAATGTGTCGTAGGGATATATTTCCTAGAGTGGGGGCACATTATCTGAAGGATTATTCCACCAATAAATGAACAATAATATGCCATGGTGTGTTAGTGTATTTGTGGCAATGGGGTACCAAATAAAACCTCCTGAACAATTGGTTGTTCTCTACAAAGGATCATAGAGATAGTTGGTGTTGTTAGTGAACAAACTTAAACAAAACAAGGCATGATTGGTATTGGACGTAATGCATGAAGAAACATTAGCCTAAAGAAAATAGACAAATAAAACAAAACACTCAATGGAGAAAACATGTCAATAAATAAATGTAGAAAGACTCCCTTTATTGAATGCTGGTGGTAGAAGAATACAATAGAATGCTAAAACAATTTGAAGATAATATTTTGAGCGATGGTGCTCAAATATCCTCAGTGAGGAGGTCCCTTTCCTCAATCTCTTTGCAAGCTTCTCCTCCCTCTCAAAAGAAATGTGAAGACACTTCAATGGTGGACTCTTTTCTCTCACTAAGATGTTGAATTGCTTAGAAGCAATATGGCCAACATGCTAGTACTCTCACTTCCTTTGCTTCAAAAATGAAATGTGGTGTTTCTCTAATAGAAATTTTTCTAGCATAACAATGCCTCATGTTTTTCTTTTTCCATGGCTTCTTTATATAGAAAAATTTGAACCCATCTTCCCTCCCTTGGCCCAAGAGTGATAGTGACCAAAGAGTAGGAAAAGATGATTCCATTTAGGGCTACATATCTTCAAGGTGACCTAAAGTCAGATGTCCTTGACTGGCCATGCCATAGAATCAACTCCCCAAGTGTGGGAAATGGTCTCAGAAATTGAACATTCTCCCTTCTCTTGATGGCGCTGATTTCAAAGAAAAATACACGTAGTCCCCACAAAGCTCTTTTGTTTCCGGTGCTCTGTCCAATATTTTCTCACATAACCTTAGGAAAATTTAAATTTCATCTTTCCATGATATTCTCTTCTAGAAAATATTTTTTTGTACCTTTTTCTAGACAATTTCTAATGTCTCTTGCAATGTACGATTTTTTGTTGTTAACATTTTCCCCTTGATGTATGAGGTTTAGGAGCAAGCATATAGCCGAAATACATCATTTTTTCTTTTCTAACTTAGAATCTTCGTAACATATTTGAGAGAGAGAGGGAGTAACTTGTTGCAGAGATGAGTAGAGGAACCAATTCACTAAAGAGAAAGAGTAACCATGCTCTTTAGGAAACCTTAAGTGATAAAATAAGAAATGTTTCTATGAGGCAGGCATGTCCCATGCATGTTATGATGACTAGTTAATACAATATGACATATATTGGTTCTGTCAAGTCACATTGTGGTAAGTAACCTGCTACTGGTCAGTGATGATGACTGCTGACGCCCTCAAGGGCATTTTTACTTTGAACAAATATACTGAATTTTATACCCCCATGCATTGTCTAGGTTAATCACTTTTTGATGACGTGCTAATGTATGCATGGGTCTTTGAATTTTGGGAACCTCCTGTGCATCGTGGTTTAAGCATTGCTGAAAGAGATGCTTAGCAATGCATAAGTATTCAAATAAATGGCAGAGCGTAGTGGTTATGAAGTATGATACCACCTTGACATGAAAATTGGTGTTGATGTCAAATTCCAAGGGGATTGATGACATCAATGGGAAATTTTGATTCCCATTATGCCATCTGAGGATGTTCCCTAAGAAGGGGTAAGCCATCTGAGGTACTACCTCTATCCTGGAATATGTTTGGTGAATTTGATAGGAAAGAAGCATCAACAATCCAAAAAGGTTTTGATACAAGGGATCAAGGTTTCTGGTGAAGAAAAGTGTTATATGTTCGGTTAAAAAGGCATGATAATGAGAGCTGGCTATAAGTGATGGCTATGGATAACTAGCCCGAGGCCATAGTTGTCAATGCAAGTGGTGACAGTCAAAACAATTTCTGATAGGGGTAACCTTAGAGTCGATAGGACATAGAGGGTGTGTGTAGGTATGATTTGACTGACATGATTGGGATTGGTAAATAATGTGCAATCTCTTACCAAGGGTGACTAGAAACTTCCGCCAGGTACAAAACGTAAAAATATAGGTGGAATTATTTCTCCTTAATAATATTTGTACACTTTCCAAAAGAATGTATAAGTGGTTTGGATGTACAAACATGGAGACGGGTGCCCCATTAACATGTGTGGGTCCTGCATGATGATGTGAGGATGGTATTTTTTTTGCTGAGGATGGGGCGGACATTGGTTGGCCTTGGGGTGGGGGTGATGAGGTGGATGAAGTGACATAGTGTAATATTCCCAAATGGGAAAAGCAGGAATATAGTGCACAAATATGGAAATAGCAGTGTAAATCAACACATCAACAATGGATACCAATATGGAGCCATAAAATTATGTATAAGAACAAAAAATAAATACGAAATAGTGAGGCATCAATCATATGGGATGAGGAAACAAGCCTCCCATAAACAATCACTCCCAAATATGAGATGTTGCTACAATACAAAATGGTAGAGAGCTGCTACAGCGCAGTCATATTAAGCATAACTACATCTGGATATCATACAATGATATAAAAATACTGATATATGCCTCAAAATATACTATACAGGAAGATCAGGGCATTTTATCTACTTTCCAAGACAACCCAAGAGGGTTTCCAGAAAATGCACAAAATGTGCCAATGTAAGTTGCATCCCTAGGGCTGAAGGTATGTTGCAACAGAAGAAATGAGAATTTATGGCTGAAGCTGATGTAGAATCCTACAGCTCTTCTCCAATAGATCCTTCAGATGAAAGGATTGCCCCTCCACTGAAGAAATCACATCCTGAATCAGACACTGCAACCACCCCTGCAACTCCTCCCTAAAATAACGCAGATTTGGACTGAAAATGCACTGTAGGGGATAAATACTCCTTGGACTGATGCCAAATATTTCAATAAAGCCCAAGGGGCTTCTTTACTGGCCTCCCAATGGAAGGAAACCTTCCTCCACTACAAAAATATCTTAGAAAACACATCTTCCTCACCTTGGGCCCCACTCATTAAAGCCACCATTTCCATGCATGGAATCTCCCTCCAAAATTTCATTTTCCCTCAATGAATGCCACCCCTTCCATACCAGCGATGTTTGATTTGGTCAAGGTTGACCTAGTCTTCATGCTCCAACCTCTTTTCACACATAAGGGTCTTCAATCTAGCCTTTAGATGACCTCCTTTCACATTATGAATGTCTTTTATTCCTACTAAGGAGATTTATGGGTCTCCATGCCCTCTTATTCCTCTAACTAAGGGAAAAATCAAAATTTAATATTCCAATTAGCTATGTGCTAATTTTAGGAATATTACAATCCTCCCCTCCCAAATGTTTCTTTTCCTCAAGCAACTAAAAGGATATAATTGAAGAGCCTATCCTATTCCTCCTGTAGCATCCTCATATGATAAGTTCCTCCAATGAACTCTCATCAATATGTCCCCTAGTTGCTCCTCCCAAGTGTATAAGTAAGCCTTTGGTGACAATTCCAAATGGCTCTCATCATGAAGTAGTGGGATATCCATAGAGGCAACTATATATGGTCTAGAGGCCTTCTTGATGCATGTGATCATAAAATAATTGGGAACCTTCATTCCCATGTGAAGCTCCAAACCCCAAGCTATCATCCATACAAAGTGAGTCACCCTCCAAAATGGTAACTCATGAAAATTTTCTTCCACCTTTGGCTCTTGGAATGTAAGCGGGTTGCATATATAACTAAACATGATATACCAAATGGCCTACCCCACGTTGTCTCTCTCTCCACTTGTGATAAGTGCAGATCTATTGTATAATCTAGGCTACAATAATATTTCCCTCAAGATTCAAAATGACAACAGGATCTAAAAATACCCCTTCTCTAGTTTCATGAGCCCAAACCATCCCATACAAATTGAATAGCTCATCAGCACCATATGGTATCCAAATTAGAAAGATACTTAATGTCAAGTGCAATGCTGGATGGTACCAATGGTTTCTCTAGTGGATATAGCGCAGTTTTACCAACTATTGTTTCAGAACATCATGTGGAAAGTTTTCTCCCAACAAATTTCTAGTTGTGCATGTTTTCTCATCTACTAGGATAGTAAATGGCATTATATATCAGCTGAGCATAACAAGAATAACACTACACTTGCCCAATGCCACCTAAGAAATGGCTTCCTCCATCACTGATATTGGTCTTAGAAATACCATGAAGCAAAAATAGAAATTTTCCCTCTTGTGGAGCAATACACTTCACATATATGGCAAGAGAATACAAATATTTTGTGAAGTGAACAATAAATAGAGAAATGCATTTCTTACTATGCATTGTGAGTAGGCTGAAATTGAGGTCCATGGATGAGCCCTCCCATGAGAATCTCCTCATAGTGGTCTGAAAAATTAAGGGGTGCATACTCCCATTAGAACACTCTATTAATAGATACATACTCCTAAGTGACAGTGATGTTGGCCTTAGTGATTAGGCTCTTGCCACCCCATGACTCCATTCTTTGACATGCCACATACCAAATTCATCCACCTTGATGCTGCTATAAGTGGGAGACTCTTTCCTATGTGGAAGTACCTCCTTATCTTTCAATCCTGAAGGGTAGCCCCTTTGCACCCTGATTGTGCCATCCTTCTCTTCCAAAATATCATGCAAAGTATGGGAGAAATTCTACCCATACTCTCCCAAGAGTAGCCAAAGCAACAATAGCTCTTGTTGCCTCTTCACACCTCCATCATACAAACCGTAGAGTGAAAACATAATGATTGACATGAAGAATGTCACATCATCCCAATGCACCCAAACTCCCTGCTACCCTATGATGCAAGTGCCCTGCCAAGTTCCAACCAACAACATACCCTTTGGAATAGGATATGTCACATGCTGACAAAACTCTTTCAAGAGTAGCCAGTGGAGCCTTGCCTCCAACTGCCCTGTGTCATAGATATACAATTGGATTTCCAGCCTCTTGCTCATCAACATCACCCATCCAACCAATGGTGAGTGTCTACCATCACGCTCAAAATTGGCATCCCTCCAATGGAGAATACCACCCTCCCAATCCAAATCATTATCTATACACTTTATTGGATTTTGAAGTGCAGCCTCCTGGAGATCTCCAAATGAAGACCACTCATCAATGATCAAATTGACCCCATAAGGATCCAAATATACTGAAGGAAAAATCTTCTCATTGAGTTGTGAAGTGCTCAGCAAGAAGGATCCATCATAATAATGGGAGATAAGATGTCTCTCATCAACCATCTGCCTATCCCCTGCTACACATGTATAATGGCCTTTGGAATGCCCCAATAATGGTTGGTCCCCCAACTCATCGCTGTTTCTCAATGACAGCGCTGCTGATCTCCATAATGGTGCATCTCCTGTCTTATGATCATGCTCAATGTTGAACACATAGTTTTGCATTGGATTGTTTAGGGCAATACTTATCCTATCCTCCAAAAATCTACACTCCAACCCCAAGAGTTTTGTGTAGCTCAACAATGAATAACCAGGATGAATGTATATCTTCTCCTTGATCCTGTCAATGGTCCTCTATGTAGTGATAATATGCTGCTCCAAATCAGCAGTGTATCTTGACCCTAGGTCATGCAATGGCATATCCCCACTACCCTCCATGTGATGTGTTGAAATAACAGAAAGTGGAAACATTTGCATACCTTGGTAAAGCTTGGGAACATCTTGTACTGCTACAAGGGTTCCTCCCACTAGTGTGATGACTTCCCCAACTACTGATGATGATGGTTTCTCCCCTATGGCTACATCAGCGTTGGTATAAGTCTCTTCCTCATCATGCATCTCCTGAATAGTGCATGGGACTCTAAATGTCAAGAGATCAAGACCACTTTTCAAGGGTGCAAATGTTCTTTCTCCTTATGCAAGTGCTTCTGTAGTAAGTGGTGGTGGAAGTTTCTCCTCCTCTGATTTCTTCTTGTCAAACTTCTTGATCAACCTTTGAGTAAAATATTCATATGCAAGCACTCTTGCATGACTCAAATGGCTGAACCGCCAATTGTTTGCTTCACCCTCAAGGTGCAATGTTGCAATCTCAATAGCTTCTCTCTCTACTACTGGATGTAGCAGGAAGAATGCATCCAAATTCATTCCCCATTCCCTTGTTGTGCATGTGGATGACCCATAAAAGGTAGAAAAGAGAAATCTATTGCTGCAAGGTCTTCTTTCTTCTTTGATTTGAATGAACTGTGGGAGAGTTATATTCTCATTGAAGGCTCTTGATTGAGATTTGTATTCTGCATGATACTCACTTAGAATCGCATGATCTAAGTGTCCTCCATCTCCATGCCTTTTGTCTTCTTCAAAATAAAAGGGCATAGTATATTTCTTTATATCTCTATGAAATACTTGTTCTTTCTTCTACTGATAGGAAGTACAAGGACCTTCCTCATCTTCAAATCCTATTGTGGTTTCATTTCTTTTCTCCACTTTTCTTTGCTTGACCTCCTTGGTGAGGTCCCTCATAGATCTAAAAAGAGATGAGATAAAACTCATTATTTCCATAATTTTGATCTCTTTCTCATTCTTCTTATTCTCCCGATAGCACAATGGCTGAAATCCACAGGCTAAGCCAAGATTATGCTCTGAAACCACTATAATATTCCCAAATGGGAAAAGCAGGAATATAGAGCAAAAATATGGAAATAGCAGTGTAAATCAACACATCAACAATGGAGACCAATATGGAGCCATAAAATCATGTATAAGAACATAAAAACAATACAAAATAGTGAGGCATCAATCATATGGGATGAGGAAACAAGCCTCCCATAAACAATCACTTCCAAATATGATATGTTGATACAATACAAAATGTCAGAGAGTTGCTACAACACAGTCATATTAAGCATAACTACAGTTGGAGATCATACAATTATACAAAAATATGGATATATGTCTCAAAATATACTATACAGGAAGATCAAGGCACTATATCAACTTTACAAGACAACCCAAGAGGGTTTCCAGAAAATGCACACAATGTGCCAATGTAAGCTACAGCCCTAGGGCTAAAGGTATGATGCAATAGCAGAAATGAGAAGTTATGGTTGAATCTGACGTATAATCCTACAAATATTCTTCAATAGATCCTCTGAATGACAGGATGGCCCCTCCACTGAAGAAATCACCTCCCGAATCAGACACTTCAACAACCCCTACAACTCCTCGCTAAAATAACGTAGATCTGGACTAAAACTACACTGTAGGGGATAAATACTCCTTGGAATGATGCCAAATATTTCAATAAAGCCCAAAGGGCTTCTTTACTGGCCTCCCAATGGAAGGAAACCTTCATCCACTACAAGACTAGCTCAAAAAACACCCAATGAAAACCTCCATTGCTGCACCCTGCAACACAGCACAACTCTAACAAGAAACTGCACTGTTGAAGAAAGTTGAAGCTTGGCCTGATGCTTGAATGTGGAAATTTAGTGAAATACTCTTCCTAGAGGCTCCTCAAGGAAAGATGTGGGATTCCCACTCGGGAACACCCTGTGCTAAACAACACTACAATATTAGCTAAACAGCGGGAGAGAGCAACAAGTCTAAACAAACCATCAACAAAATAATAATCCCATCCTCCACAAAATGACTTCCATCCTCTTCCTTATATTCTTGGTGAGCTTCCTCACCTTAGGCCCCACTCATTAAAGCCACTACTTCCATGCATGGAATATCCCTCCAAAATTTCATTGTCCCTCAATGAGTGTCACCCCTTCCATACCAGCATTGTTTGATTTGGTCAAGGTTGACCCAGTCTTCATGCTCCAACCCCTTTTCACACATAAGGGTCTTCAATCTACCCTTTATATGACCTCCTTTCACATTAGGAGTGTATTTTATTCCTACTAAGGATATTTATGGGTCTCCATACCCTCTTATTCCTCTAACTAAGGGAAAAATCAAAATTTAATATTCCAATTAGCTGTGTGCTAATTTTAGGAATATTACACATAGATGGGATATGTTCATGGGGGTGTGATAGGCCAAATGTGAAACGTGGTAATGTGTCTTGCTGATCCATCATAAAATATTGGTGGTGGCTTGGGTGTGGTTTTAAGTATGCAATGAGTGAAGCAGAATGAGGCTGATAATCAAGGGTTATAAATGGGGTGGTTCTCAGGGTGGAGTGGGTGGTCATGGCTCCCAATATTGGGTGGGGGTCTATGAATATGATGGGAGCAATGAGTGGGGAGGCTCTATCAACCATTGTGGGTGTTTATCATCTGCAAGGTGAGGTGATGATAAGCATGGTCAAGATGATGGATCCTATGGTGCACATTGGAGAAATGATGTCAAGATAGCAAATACTAAAAGGAAGACTCTCATGTTGAGTGTTGAATGATACATGGTCTTGTACTTTTATGTTGGGGTGTTGATTGAAGCATGGTGTTTCTAATGTACCTGCAATATTTGTGTATAATACCCCAAGTGAAAGCATATTTTTAAAACATTTGAATAATATTTGATGACATGAATTAAAAAACAAGAGAGGGTGTACCTAAGACGAAGTTTGGGGCATGCGACGGGCCCAAAAATGAGTTTTGGTGGTAACTAGAACAAATATTTCTAGGTTGAAGATGATCAGGTATTGATCCTTGTGTCTCTCGCAGTTTTGAGAATGGAGGTCCTAAGCTCTGGTTATGGGCTCTAGAAAATGGAAAAAAGGGTGATAGGCTATCTTTGGAGCATTTCTTGCCATGTGATTTGCCATAGTACCCAGGATGTGCACGGAGAGGCCTAGGTAGGAGCTAGAACCTTATACTTTTCATTTTTACACCTTGTAGGGAGGTAGGTCGTAAAGTTGTCTCTTGTATGACCTTTTGGGTTAGCTTTGGGGGAATACGCAGGTGACTCGAAGAGAGTCGTGCAGTCGTCGCATGATCCCCTGAGCTTCACGCGTCGTCCCTGCGTAAAAGCTTCATATAGGCACAAATGTGACGTTGACACATATGTGTGAAGAATAGGTGTGTCAACTGACCATGGCGGTCGATGCACCTATTCAACACACATATGCACAATACATGCACTTATGTAGGATTAACACGTGCAGTCTTCAAAATTAATTATTTTCCTCATTTTCAGCTAAAGGGGCCAAAAAATGATATTTTTGATGTTTTTTAATGGTAGGATGATGTGGAGGGAGAGTGATTAGAACACCCTCCATGATGAGGTGGTTCAGGATCCAGGAGTTTGTCAAACTCTGGAAAAGTGGGGGTTACTGAAGTTTTTTCAGAACCCCATCCTGAGATCAAAGGATAGGATTTTATGATTCCTATTTTACTGTTGGGATAATTCTCGACAGATTATGGTCATGAGATGAGCTGAGTTGCCTATATCCACTCAGCTAGATGTATGTGTTTTTTATGATGACACTAATACCATGTTTTTTTGCTTGCAGATGTGGGTCATCGTGGACAACCACTAGCTTACTTGGTAGGCAATGATCCATGACATATGGGCATACCAGGGACAACAATGACTCCATGGAGACCGAGAGACGACAGGCCTTAGCCTAGGCCTACACCATTGGTGTTGCTGTGCCAGTTGGAGATGGTGGACCCCAAGGGGAGGGTAGAAATGATGTGGTAGCTGGGGATGCAGAGAGTTTGTGCAAGCATGTTGAATTTGCATAGGCTTGCGCAACTGCATTAGAGGCCCAACTACGAGACTACCAAGATACTTGGGAGAGGGTAGAGGCCTTGACTCGGGAGATGCCCACTGGGGGCTTTGATGACTTGGAGGAGCTCGCCATGGAGACAATGATGGGCCATGAGAGGGCGCATTGTTCAACATTGCATCGTTTAGCTTTTACAGTGGCTACAATTGCTCTTATTGTAGATATATTGGCTTGAGGGGCCTTTGCCCAGGTTCAGAGTGTTCTGCGCAACCAACAAAACCCTCCAACTACTAGACCTTTTGGTAATGATCTTCTTGCGCAGACCAAAGTCTCACACGAAGCAGTATGGGGGGGTGCTGGAACCAAGTTTACGCACACTAAGGGAGATTTTGAAGTGGATATTTTCCCTACTTAATAGATCTAAGTCCTACAGTCCTGCACACAACTTCACAGAGGCTAGATCTAAATGCAGGCAACCCTTAATTCAAGACAGAAGCGCTTAGAACAGAGCACTATACTTTATCCCGATCTTAGCATAATAAGCATAAATGTACGTGCTCAAACATGTAGATCTAGTCAACACAGATATTTCTAATAGCTAATTAACCCACATAAATGTGCATTAATCATAATAGATCTATATCTTGAAACAGATAGCAGATAATATGATAGACAGATCTAAATAATCACGGACATCGCATAAAGATCAGAGTTCGCCCAAAATATCTTCTTTGTTAATATATCTTCAATTCAATATAGTTCTTCCACCTGCAGACACAGCAGCAGGGTCCTTGCACACAACTCAGGACTTAGGTCTCCATGCACACAACTAGCAGGAGCCTTTCTACCTAGACTAACAATTTAGATCAACAATTCACATCCAAAATATCAAAGATATACATATCTCTCCTCACTCGAATATTACATATTTATACTTTCAAACATGCATATACCATGTTCTCAAACCATAGTTTGAGACCCATGGCTTCTATTTTTACTCGTTACAATTATTAAGGGACTTTGACCCACCCCAAAGCCCCTTGCCTTCTGTGTGCAACACTTTCTAACAAAACTTATCCAAAATTAACTCAAAAATGCTTTACCGTAGGGGACCCTACTCCAACAGGCCCCCAATACAATCTAGTGACTTTTCCCGAGTAACTCTAGTCCCACTCCCTAAATTTTGTGTTTGAACGCCTGCAACGAACTTTTAAATGGAAAGATGACTTTGGTGCTTTATGTTGTGGTGTTTTGTGCTTCCTCCACTGATTTCTCTGTGGATGGTCCCTCATCGGCCAATTTGATGCTTCATTGGGTTTGTTGCAGGCTTTTGAGGGCACCATCAATTATTTGCAAAATTTTCAAGGCCTCATTAGCCCACGGCTTCATTCATTCAAGTGCTCCCATTGGCGCAATGTGTCAATTTCCGCCTGAATGGATTGACTCTCCTGTAGTTTGGCTGATCTATCGATTGGGACCAAGGTCAGCGCAACAACCTGAATTTCATTGAATATCTGCTCTTTGTCCCTCAATTCTATATTTAGCTGCAGGATGACGGGTTCATCTTGGAAAAAGTTCCAAACTCCCATGGCTTCTTCAAATAGCTTACTTCAAGCATCCATGGTAGCAGTGATGCTAACAGCTGATTCCTTTATGATGAAGACATGTTGCGTGTGCACCTTTGGAGGTGTCTCGGGATGAAAATTCATTTGTAGGTCTGCAATCTTCTACTCGATCTCTGTGCAAATTGTTGTTATCTCTGATCATGATGCCTTCAGCGCGAGAACCAAAATTTGAAATTTATTAGTGGGCGCTGCAGTGATGGGCACTATGACTTCATGGAGGCCATGACATAGGTGATCGATCAGGGTTTCCAACATAGCATGTTGTTTTTTGGCGATGTGGTGAGAATCTTCAGTGATCTGCTTTTCCTTCTGCATATGGTCTACCTGTTGTTGAATAGTCTTGGTGGCCTTCAGTGCATAGGCCTACCTGTACTGCAACTCATCCATAATAATTGTGTTCATCGCACACAACGTTCCTCTGGGAAGCATGGCCAGGTTGATGCTGGTTTCAGGGAATGCTTGGACATTTGCACAAAGCTCGGGGTTCTCAACATGGAGCGTTTTTCCCGAAACCTGAGGTAGTCGGTTGTTGATGGCGAGGGCTCAATAGTGTTAAGTGGTTGCACGCTCGTTTGTCCTGTGCTTGTTTTCGACACACTCATTTGGATCACGCTCGCTTAGATCATGCTTGCTTGCATATTTATCTCCTGAATACCGTGCTGCACATCCTCAAGGACTATTTTTTACTAAGACTCGATGATATTCCAGTTATCTTTAGCTACAGACTTGACTCCAAATTAAATATTGTTAAGGTCACCCTCTGTCAAGGTTAGGGGCTTTTTCCATGTCTTCTTTGAGGCCTTTCTCTTAGTGCACGAACACAGTGGGTTTTGAGGCCCTCGTTTAGTGCTGCGATGTGAATCTGTCTATGTCAAAGGTGCATCAGCATTATCTCCCTCTTTTTCCTCCATTTCCTCATCGTCCGTAGTGAACGGCTTCGGTCCCTGCTGTGCATCCTTGTCTTTTTGCTGATCTTTCTGCGTCTCCTTCTACGGATCTTTTGACATGCATGACTTTGTAGGAGTCTTCAGAAGCACTGAAGATGATGCACCACCAGTGGTTCTTGCTTCTAGCCACAATTTTGGCCATTCCATTGTGACACGTGCAAGTTCATCCTACCTAACCATGTATGGAAGCTCATACCAAACACCTTCCACATCGCTCTTTGCACGGATGTGCATATTGTGGAATGTGGCTTTGAAGCCTGTAATGTGCTTATACTGCTTGTAAAATGTTGGGGGCAGCCACAACATGGACTGCACTGCCTCGAACAACTCTAAATCAAATAATACCCATAAATTTTTGTTTTCGGTCACTCTGGAAGGCATCTTGGAGTTCCACAATTACACATAGCATGTGCCGTTGCAGATATCGAGCTCAATATCAGGGAGTAGGGCCTTTGTAGGTGCCCTCCAACCAATTAGCGTGATCAAAAGTGGAAACCAATAATAATAAAAGTGTTTCCCATCCTCCTATGCTTTGCGAAAATTCTTTAGGAAATCATTGCAGAGGTACTTCGCCTAATTATATTGCACCCCTTTCTGGCATTGTCCAGCCAGTGCAATGATTGGTGTCAGGATTTCTTTCGTGCTACACTTCCGCATCATCTTGCATGCGGGGATCAGCATGCCAAATTTGACCGCGAGGTCACTAATGACGAACCCCCGAGTGTTGCGAGAAACCTTATCCATTTCTTTGACATTGTCAACAGCCTTCTTCTTCTGGCCCTTTCCTCCAAAGGTTGTCGCAGGGTCCTCTCCCTAATAGGGAAGGTTGGTTATTTTGTGGATCAATGCTTCATTTATTGGGATGGCCTCCCCTAGCCATAGACAGTTTTCATGCACCAGGGCAATCAGCGGGCGCACACAAATATCATTGACCAGGCTGCACCCAAAATGTGGGATGTTTAGAAGATTCAGTAGCCCTGACTTTTGCAAACCCAACGCCCAAGATTTAGGTTTCACTTTGACAATTCCTCCATCATAGGGCACCTTCTCTAAATAATTTGATGGCACAAGTTCGTGAAACTTCACATAGTCAGCCATGTCCAAATATTCCATATTCAACAAGGGGAGTTTTGCGAACATGTCTCCTTCAAATGGTACAACCTTTGGAATCAACGATGTGTTGATGTGTGATCTGACCTTATCCAAGTCCTATATGACTTTCATGGAGGCTTTGTGTGGTGCCATATACTTGGGCAGCCATGATATTGGATATCTCTCTTACTCAATATCCTCTTCAATAATTACCTCAGGCTCCACGACCATTGGAATCTTTTGTCGCTCGGCGAGGGTCGACCTAGGCTTCGGGGTTTTCTTGTAGAGAGACTTCCCAGTTCCCAAAGTATGTCCTTTATTTTATTTCTACGGTTGGGGTTCAGGAAAAAAGACCCAAAATTTTTTTTCCTTTGAGAGGGATATAAACAAAACCTTCTCCTAGATCTATTCTGTATTTTTTTCTATTGCGCGTAGTTGGGCGTCTTCGAGACATTCACTCAATGTGGCTACAAAGAGTACCCTTTTTACATAAAATCATTTTAATCCACAATTTCAATGAGCATAGAAATTTACCTCTAGGGCCCTTGAAAAATATCCATTTAGCTTCAGAATAAAATACAAAAGTATCAATAGAAAATTCAATCACAAACCCACTCAAAATGATATTAATCCAAGAATATATTGCAAGTGTAATTTTATTGCTAGTTTTCTCCAACTGTTGAACTAGCTCGGGAGTCCACCTAGTGATCACGTTGTCCTTTGCATAGGTTTGAAATTCAGTCAACTGAGATAACCACTCGTGTAACTCAATCAAAAAGTAAGAAAATAAAATTTCATGGACTTCTCTATAGTTATACCTTTCCTCCCAAACCTCGGTAGATAATTTAGGGTTTCGGTTTTCTTGGATTTCAAATTTGCACACCTTCTTATCGAGCCAATATTTTAGTTCATTCTTTGTTGGTTGCCACAGCATCAAATCTCCCTCAAACAGATCCTATTCCCAACAATGGAACCATTTTTTTTCTTGAGGGGTCCTAACCCAGGTTCATATTGTTCTGCGTAACCAACAAAACCCTCCAACCACTGGCCCTTTCGGTATTGATCTACTTACGTAGACCAAAGTCTCACCTGAAGCAGTATGGGGGGGTGTTCGAACCATGTTTCCACACCCTTAGGGATATTTTGATGTGGATCTCTACCCTAATTAACACTTCCAATTCCTACAGTCATGCACACAACTTCACAAAAACTAGATCTAAACACAGACAACCCTTACTTCAAGATAGAAGCACATAGAACAAACCACTATAATTTATCCTGATCTTAGCATAATAAGCAGAAATGTATGTGCACAAACATGTAGATATAGTCAACAAAGATATTTCTAACATCTACTTAATCCAGATAAATGTGCATTAATCATAACAATCTATAGCTTGAAACAGATAGTAGATAATATGATAAACAAATCTAAACAATCATGGAAATCACATAAAGATAAAAGTTTGCCCAAAATATTCTTTATTAATATATTTTCAATTCAATATAGTTTTTCCGCCTGCTCACACAGTATCAGGGTCCTTGCACACATATCAGGACTTAGGTCTCTGCACACACAACCAGCAGGAGCCTTTCTACCCAAACTAACAATTCAGATCAACAATTCATATCCAAAATATCAAATATAGACATATATATCCTCACTCGTCTCTTACATATTTATACTTTCAAACACACACATACCATGGTCTCACACCATGGTTTGAGACCCATGGCTTCTATTTTTACTCGTTACAATGATTAAGGGACTTTGATCCACCCCAAAGCCCCTTTCCTTCTGTGTGTAATGCGTTCTAACAAAACTTATCCAAAAATTAACCCAAAAATGCTTTACCCCAGGGGACCCTGCTCCAACAAGCTCCTAATGGGTATGTTGGCCCATGAGACCCAGCTAGAGGGTCTCATCCCTAGACTTACTTATGTATATACTAGGGTAAGCACCCATTATGAGGATGCTCCCCTGTATTTTTTATGATCTATTTTTTTCCTGACGATGAGCCAATGGACTTTATTTTTTGTATACTAGGACACACATATATTTTTTGATATATCTATGCAAGATGCATTTTTAAGGCTCTCATGATGTGTATATGGATATTTTTTTTATTTATATGATGTATTTTAGGCTCTTATGCTCGATGATATATATGTGATGCATTCCAGTCTAGGATATGGTTAGCTATGCGATCTGCTACATGATTTTGTTCTCTTGCTATATGTGTAAATGTGATGTGATCAAAGATGTGGGCTAATTATTTTGCATGTGGATATTTCCTAAGGAGGCATGAATCACACACTTGAAAGGTTTCATTTAATTTTGATACAACCAATTGGGAATCAAGGAAGACATGTAGATGGTGGATTCCTTGGAGGGAGGCGTCGGTTAAAATTCCTATGATAACATCATATTCAACTTGATTGTTGGTGGATGATATGATACAAAGTATGTTAGTGATTTATGGTGATCAGTCAGGAGAGCATATGGCCCATGTGACAACAGCTAAGTTTTGCGACCATCAAGAGGCTCCATCAGCAAATTCAAAATGGTCGATTGGAAAACGATCCATCCACGACATAATATGAGAGATCGTGTCTTTAGAACAAGTCCATGATGAGCTAATCATCATAAAAAATTATGGTGCATACATATTCATTATAGGGTACTAAGGCCCTTCTTTTATGGGTGAAATGTTTTTAGGTAGAGTCTATTGACAGGATTTTTTAGGCATGTCCCATTGGGCTTTGATAAAATGTATGATCTCTTGAGGAGGAAATGTTTGACGATATATGGACCCTTCCATAATGTCCCAGACTTCTAGAGTCCTAAATATTCTTATGCGACATCATATATTAGGACAAGTTCTCCCTCGATTAATGACCAAGGGGTGATGTTGTGATTGAACGATGCTTTGACCCTTTTCTTGTGGGCTTCATTATATTGTAGAGACTCTCATCAAATTTTTTCGATGAGTTCTAATTGTACCAATCATTGCTCTAAGGGTTTAGTATCAGTGAGAAGTTCAATGGCCAAATGAAGGGTGGGGATTTCACATTCGATGGGAAGCACAACGTCCACCCCATAGACTAACTAGAAGGGTGTGAATCCTGTTGACGCTTTGACTGTTATGCAGTACACCCACAAGGTTGAGAAAACCATGCAGTTCTTGGTTTTTCACCATATGCTACAACATTCTTTTAAGGAATTTGTTGACAGCTTCTACCTGACCATTAGACTAGGGATATTATGGTGATGCAAACTTGTGCGAAAAACCAAGGTGTTGGGACAATTCCTGGAATATTTATTTTTTGAAAATTTTCCCATGAAAACACCAATTCCTTGGGGACACCGGACCGTCTAATGGCATGTTTGGAGAAAAAACGTGCAGCAGTTTCCACGAAGTTGTTGTATGTGGGCATTTCCTCTGCCCATTTGGTGAAATAATCGATGGCCACAACTATGTACTTGTGGTTTCCAAATGATGTGGGGTTCCATGTCATGATGTTTATGCCCCATTTACAAAAGTGGCCTTCTAGGATGACAGGGTGAAGTGGATTTGGAGGGGCTCAAACCTTCTGAGTGTATCATTTGCATCAGTTGCATCTTTTGACTGCTTAGATGTAGTCGTGAAAAAGGGTGGGCCAGAATTAACTGACACATGGGACATTTTAAGTAGTGGCCATCCTCGCAAGGTGGTCATCGCAAGCCCCACTGTGACAGTCATTAAGGACTTTCTCAACTTAGTCATGAGTGAGGCATCGACACAAGATGGTGTCAATGCCTCATCGACAAAGGACGTCCCCTAAAAGAAGGTATTAGGGGGCCTAATGGTGTATACACCATTGGTTGTCACAAGTGAGTTGAGGTTTTAACTTTTGAGTTCATAAGAAAAGTGGGATATTGTCGCACCAAGGGTCTTCCATTGTCACTAAGAACATATGGTTATCAGGTAGTGCATCATTAACGGAGGATCCTTGGGTCCCTTTTGGGAGATCAGTGATGAATTTAGTGAGGATGAACGCCTTTTTTCTTATAGGGGGGCTAATTTGCAGATCAAATTCTTGCAGTATAAGTACCCATCTGACGTTATGATTCATCATACGGTTCCTGAGCAAATATCTCATGGGGTCGATATCTACTATGCCAGTGGTGGTTCGAAGGATGATGTAGTGTCAAAGCTTTTGTACTGCATGTACTAGGGCTAAGGTTTTTTTCTCTCCTGGCACATACTTCAATGCAAGCCCGACTAAGTTCTTTCTTACGTAGTAAATTATGTGTTCGCTATTGTCTAGTCCGTCCTGGATTAGCACCCCTGCAATAGCTACATTTTATGCATATATATATAGTTAGTATGTAATATTTAATATGGTCGAGTGGGCTAATCAAAGGGGCTACAGGCAATGTGTCTTTCAACGCTTCAAATTATTTTTGGGCATGTTCATCCCATTGGAAAGGGACGTCTTGATGAAGGAGACGTAGGAAGCCCTACGCACAAGTGGCATAGTCAGAGACAAAGCGTTGTAAGAAGTTTTCCTTACACTCCAAGCTTTGTAACAGCTTCAATGTTTTGGAGGTGGTACGTATTTGATTGCCTCAACTTTGAGAGGGTTGACTCTAATACCTTGTTGGGAAATAATGAATCCCAACAATATTCTGGTGTCAAAACAGAAGACACACTTGAGAGGGTTCAAGCCTAGGTTATATTTTTGACATCGTTGAAAAACCAAGCGGAGGTATTCCAAATGGTCATCACACGTCTTGGATCGGATCATGGGGTCATCCAAATAGGAAAGGATGAGATGAGCCAAGTCGTGAAAGATGTAGTTCATGGCCCATTGAAAGGTGGCTCCAGTTTTTTTAAGACCAAATGTCATAACTTGGTATGTGAAGGTACCCAAAGGGGTAGTAAATGTGTTTTTTTATCAATTCGTATGTTGAATATGGATCTAATTATACCCAGAGAACCCATCCATGAAAGATAAGGCATCATGACAAGCATAAGAATCTATGACTTGGTTGATGAATGGCTTGGGGTAATTTTCCTTGGGACAATCTTTGTTCAGATCTCGGAAATCGATACACACATGGAGGGTGCCCTGTTTTTTCATGATGGGTACAAGGTTAGAAACCCAAGTTGTGTAAGCGACCAGGTAGATAAACCCATCTTTGTGGAGTTTATCTATATCCTATTCGATTTCTTCTGCCTTAGAAGAGTGTAATTGACGTTGTTTCCACCAGATTGGAAGGGCATCAGGCCATGTGTCAATATGGTGTTCCACAATGGTGGGATAGATTCCTGGCATCTATGAGTAATCACACACAAAAATATCCCTTTATTCTTGTAATAGGGAGGTGTACACAACTAATTCTTCCTGGGAGAATGTTGTCCCCATGGATATTTCTTCGACCTTTCCAGGATTTTTAGAAATTTTTACCTTAACGGTAGGTGAAATATTTGACATGTTTCCTTCCTCAAACGCGTCGGGCATTGGGATAGTACTTTTGAACCAATATACTTTTCTTGATGGCAGGAAATATTTAGTTTCGGCATAGATATCATGGGTTGGTGTGCTTCTAGGCACAAATGCTTTTTCCAATATAAAAAATGAATGATGATGCATGGCGTCCCATGGACATTCAGGTTTCATCATGGCCTCTAGAATATCTTCACCTGAGTGAAAAATATCATCTAAGGGGGAGTTGGTTTGTGCTAGGCCAAGAGGAGGGAATTCGAGCCTAACAGTGCTAGTCGACAAACAAGAATATGATTCGGTGGTTGATGTCGTAGAACTAAGTGAGGTTGACAATGCGCAAATAGGGTGCGTCTGCACCGTCGATGGTACTACTACTGGTATGGTAGTTTTAGCAGTCTTGACACCAAAAATGATGAGAATACATCATGAATCATGGTTGCCACAGATGATGAGATGAATCATATGTGATGTTGCATGTCGTCAACATTAGGTGGTGGAAGAATTTCCGTAACGATTGGTTTGTACTGGGTGAGGGGGGGTTCGTATGACCTTCTTGGTGTACAAGGGGAAAATGTATCCTCCTTTATAGGAAATTGGCGCTAAATCCTAAGATGTTGAAATGTTTGTAACATAGGGCATGCTTCCATACCATGATAGTGACTGGTGAAAATGTCACACACAGGGCAGGTACTTAATTATAAAATGGCATGTGAGCCAGCACTACTCATGATGTAAGACGATGATGCTTAGTTAGGGTCGTGAGATGGGGAATTTTTGTGTGCTTGCCATCTTCGGGTCTTAGTTTTAGCGTGATATGGATTCATTGGGTGGTTTTATTTTAATGTTGCTATGGATGCTCACAGTCATAGAAGATATTGATAGTTCTTCGTATGATGAAATTGGGAGCATATGTGACAATAAAAACAAGTGATTTTCTCTTGGTTGGAGAGATGTATTTGGGATATAGGGAATAATATGCGAAAAATTTCAGCAAACCTAGCCAACTCTTGCCATTGGTTAACTAGGTGGTTGGCTTTATTGCATAGGGAACATGGGATGTTTCATTTAGACCATGCTTTATTGGTGTGTGTTAGCTCAAGGGGTCCTGACCCAGGTTTAGATGTTCAAGGTTTTCCAACAAAGCCCTATACTACTAGCCCTTTCGGCAGTGACCTGCTTGCACAGGCCAAAGTCTCACTCGAAGTAGTATGGGTGGGTGTTGGAACCAGGTTTCCGCACCTTGGGAGAGGATAGGTAAGTCAAGTAGATCTGCGTTCAACCTAAGAGTGACCAGATCTTGAATCACAAAGCCTATATCTATAGATTCCCTTCGCATCCACGTGCACAACTACAATGATAGTAATCAACAGATCATGAACTCATATAACAGTAACGCAGCTATTTATACAAAGTGCGACAAAAAAGACCCAGATCGTAGCATAAATAAGTAACACAAGTATATTCGCAGCTTAAATCAACAATACAATAGCATATATTAAGTAACCAAACATCACAGATTCATATCATATCAATTCCAGTGGATTCAGATATTCAACAATACTTCCACATTCATTAATCCTTCAAATCTACTTACAATACCCTGAAACCCAACCTACGCACACAGTAGTAGGGTCCGCACACAGCAGGACAGAGGCCCTCTGCGCACACAGTAGCAGGAGTCCCTACCCAACAACCCTAACCAGATCTGTCAATTCGCACGTAGCATCAAACTCTTTTCATTCTTCATCTATCTTACAACTCAAAAAGGTTCAACTACTTATACTATTTTAGCCTATGCATCCAATGGTATGCAAACCATGGTTTGCGGACTCTTGGTCTACCCTTGACCCATTTAAAATGCTTTAGGAGCTTTGACCCACCCCAAAACCCCTACGTTAGACTAAATATGATCAAAAATATGAAAAATGGACCAGTTTCGCAGCTTGCAAGAGACCCTGTTCCAACAATCTCCAACAGTCCCCCAACACAATCTTGTGACTCATCCTGAGTCACTGTGGTGTGGGGGTCTCCACCTGTGCGTGTAGTGTGTTGACGATAGTGATCAGCAGGGGCAACACTTCTTGACTCTGAGCAGCAGCGCCTTGCACACTATCCACGAGCTTCTGGGATGTCAGTCCTTCAATCGTTGTGGTGACACTCTCCAATGTATGATTCAGTCGCTTGACCGAAACATTGGTATCCTGTGATAGCTAGAGGGCTGTGTCGGCCCAAGGTTTCAATCGTTCCGCGATGGCATGCTTCTTGTGTCAGAGTTCCTCAATCTCATCTTGGAGTGCGTTGCTAGTCTTCAAGCATTCCAGACACTGTGTAGGGACTAAGGAGGGCAATGTAGCTTCGACCTGATCGAAAGCTTCTTCCTTCTGCTGCAAATCCTGATTGATTCTCTGGAGGACCGGATCGCATTGGATCTTGGTCCAAAGTTGCATGGCATCTTCGAGTAACCAGGCGCCCTGAGCAATCTTTCCTATAATGGTGTTGGTGGCCTCGGTCATTAGCGCAGTGCACTGGGCTTGTACCTCCGTAGGTGTTTTGGGCTTTAACTTGGCCTGTAAGTCAGTGATTTGCTACTCCAGTTGCGTCTTTATGACCTACATATCCGTCATGGATGCCTTTAATGCTGCAATTAACCCTTCAAATTTAGCCCGGGGGGTGGCTGCGGCCGAGATCTCCTCTGTAACCTTCGTGCAGAGCTGGTGGATTAATGTTTCAAGCTCCACCTACTATGTGACAGCGTGGAGTACTTCGGCATTCTGCTACGCGATGGTCTGCTTGGCCACCCTAAGTTTTTGGTGCACCTGTTGGTCTCGATGGTGAATCTCCTAGAATACAGCAATGTGGAGGCCCTGTAATCCATCATGGGGCAGCATGGCCAGATTCAGCTGCACCCTTGTTTCTGCATGGAGTTGGATTGCTTGATCCGGTGGACTGATCATGAGGGCAGTGCTAGGTATGGCGCAGAGGTGAATTTCCTTCGTAGCAAGCAATGTACAACTGGTTACCAAGGGAGGTTGTACCTGAGTCATGCTAGCCTGAAGTGTGTCTGTCTTTAATTGTAGGGTGCAGAGCTCAGCCTGGAGGGTGTCAATTGCAGCCTTCTGGTGTTCCTCCAGGGCTACCCACTTATCTTCTATGGCCATTGTGATAGCGTCCGCTATTTGTTTGAGGTCCCCGTCAGTTAGTGTGATCGTCACATTATATTCTCCCCGTTGTGCACGCTACTTCTTTCGGTGCCCCTTGTCATGCTCGCCTGTTCACTTTGTTCCTCCAAGGTTTACTTCTAGCAGCGAATCGACCTAGATTTCGGCACTGGTGTTTTTTGGCAGTGCGTTCTTCTTCGTGGCTACGTCTGAGCCCTACTTGCTTGGTCTTGCAGTCTCCATGGTGTGGGTTTTGAAGCCTATCTTCCAGGAAGGAGGCCATAGCTCGATCACACGGTAAATGTCCTCATTTGCTACCATATACGGGAGGGACATCTAGGTTTTACCCTTGAGGCCGTGGATCTATATGTGGTGCATCGTAACTTGGAATGCTGCAATACTTTTGTACCTATCGTACACCGTTGGGGACAGCCATGGTCGAGAGTTGATGGCTGCAGCCAAGCTACTCTAGAATAGGACCCAAAAATATTGGTTATATTCCACACGCTCTGCATCCTTGGAGTCCCACAAATGAGTGAAGCAAGCCCCTTCACACATTTCCAGAGTGAGCTCTGGGAGGACCGACTCCTTAGGGGCCTCCCATGCAACCAGTGCTATAAGGAAGTAGCCAAGAATAGCAAAAGGCCTTCCCTTGTTCCTGAGATTCACGAACGTTGGTCAGGAATTCGTCACACAAATATTGGGCCCAATTGAGGCAGACCCCCTTCGTACACCAGCCTGCTAATCAAATGACATAGGCAGGGACAGTTGGGACCTGGCACTTCCGCATTAGCTTGAATGCTAATAACATGGTACCCATCTACGTAGCACAGTCTCTGATGGATTTGATGATAAATTCCCGGGTATTCCACTCCACCTTATACTTTTGGAGCACAAATTCAGTAGTCTCGCCTTCATATCTCTTGCCCACCCGCTCCAGAGGGTGCAGCCCCTACATGGGAAGGCCCGTAATCTAGTGAATTAACGTAGCATCAATGGGGACTCGGTTCCGAATCCATAAGCAGCCATCATGAATCAAGGCGAGCAATTGTTAGGCCAGCCAGTCTGTGACATTGTAATGGCCAAAATGGGGCATCCGTAGCAGGTTCAAGAGCCCAGATTTGGCCAATCCACATACCCAGCATTGAGGAATGAATGTGACCCCATCATTCGCATAAAATGTGTTGAAGTATAACATGGGGGCCAGCTCAGGGAATGCTTCATAATTCTTCAAGTCGTGATCATCGAATTTAACTTTGTGGAGCCTCTTGCAAGGAACACTGATGATAGGGACTTATCTCAGGGTTAGCGGTGTTTGTAGATAGGTGATCAAAACATCCAAGTTTTTGGGCGTGTGCATTGAAGGTCGCCGCAATCGGATGAAGGGAGGTAACCAATTGATCGGATTGGTGAGCTGGGATTCCTCCTGTGCATCCCGATCCTGAGGTGTTGTTTGTGGATATTTGGCATGCCTGGGGGAAGTCCTAGGTCTCCCTGCAGCCCATTTTGCAGCTTTCAGGGGCTTCCCCGAGCTCTATGCTTTCTCTTTTCCCTTATTTGTGGCTAGTGTATAGAGAACTTCTTCATCCTTAGCCCCAATATCCATTATTTCCTCACTTTCTGGCTCTGTTGGTGCTGAGGGTTCAGCAGGGTTCGTGGCCGTCATCCTAGCATGAAAAAGGAATCCCAGCTCTGGGTGGCTACTGTCAGAAGGAGTAGGCTGATCAGACATGAAAGGGACAGTGCAGACCAGGAGAATCGTATAGCTCAAGTTCGCTCGAGACAAAGGTGAGAAGTACAGGCTATGCAAGTGAGGCGGATCCCTTATATGAGCTACCTCGCCCCTTTTATAGTGCTTGTGGTCATCCAACGGTAAGGTAAACTTCACCTGGATCTTACCATCAGATAAACGGTCAAAATTCCCCAAAATATGCCTCATTAAATTCCACGGGGTCGCGCCTTCCAATGGTAACTTTTTCTTCCTACCAGCTATTAGTGTGCCAACAGCTAGTTTTCGCATCTCTTGTATGCTCAACATTCCTACTATGCTTGGGTCAAACACCTGTGCCTTCTGCGCATCCTCCCCCAACACAGGCTTATTCCTAAGGTACTTCACAACCAATGACAAATTTTCTTGACTGGTTTAATCCCAAACGAACTGGACCCCTTGCGTAAACAATTCTCTCAGAGGTGCTATAAGTAGCGCATATTCCCAAACAAACTTTCTATAATACCCTGCATGGCCGAGGAGTGACCATAGTTTTTTCCTTGTTGTGAGAGTCATCGAATATATGATAACTTTTCCTTCTGTATTCGCATCCCCATTCTTAGCCAACTTAGGGTGCATCCCATTGCTACCCATTCGCAGCCTGAGCGGCCCAGCAGCCATGCGCATTCCTTCCAATTATGAGTCAGAAGCAGCTCACGGGTCATCCTTACCCTCTGTTGAGGCTAGGCTATGGTAGTTGACCATGCTTGGTATCCATGTTTCCCATGTGGGTATTTCTGGTGCGATAAATAGGTGTGATTCTCCCCATACCCCAGTGTCAACATCTTGCAGGACTGCGTCAAGCACCTCCGTCCCACCTACTAACCCAAATGTTCCTAGGAATTCTTCCTTCAATGTCCCCCAGTTGCGGGTGCGTCGATGTAGCTCTGCATCTAAGTACCATGCAGAAGGAAGTGGCCCTAGGGCATGAATTAATAGGTGAACCCACTCTTTAGTTGTCCTGTCACACCACTGTTCTTCCCATGCAAACATATATTCACGTGGATCTTCCGATCCAAGGAATGTCTTGACCCACCCACTAGTTGGGGCTTAAAATCACAAGATCATCATATCCCGACATTCCTCCCAATCCTGGAACGCCTCCTCATGCGTCTCCCATTAGCGCGCAGGTATTCCATGCATGGCTAGCTTAAGGGCCCATAGCCTTCGTCCTTTGGGAACATCGGCTTCGAATGCTCACAAAAATTCCTTAATGCTACCAGAACCATCAAAGTAGGGTGGGTCTCTTACCTCTGAATAAATGCAGCAGAAGTTCCTTGTGACTCGAAGACATCGCAACGTCGAGACATTGTGCAACCGGTTCTGCCAATTCTCCATCTCCCCATCAGAGTCGAAGAAGCATTCACTATCCTTTTCCCAGCAGATTACTCCTTCCGCTGTGGGGTAAATCCAATCTTCGTCCCGCGCAGTCAACTTGTAAATGTGATCCACCTCCTCTTCATCGTGCACTGGCTCTGTGTATCGTTCACCTTCCGCAGGATCTAATGGTACTATCACCCTTGTATCATTATTCTCAAACACCATGCTTCTCTTTTTGGGGTTGATGATACCACCCATATCTATGGCCCAGTCCAACCCTAAGAGTGCAGGGTAGGGGTCTGCATATTATACAATTTCAATTACCTCAAAATCGGCTCGAACCTTTACTCCTGCGATATCCACCGTAATTTTAGACAACCTTGTTGAGTCTCAAAAGTGTTTTCCATATTCATACATATTTCCATTATGTGATAACCATTCAGCTCTTATTTCATAGCCATCTGACCTGAAACCCTACATCAAGTAACCATTTTCATAAATATATGGGTTAGGATCCTTGTCTTTCAAAGTTATTTATTTTATGTATTTAAAGTGAATTTATGATTAGAAACTAGAAAATTAACATAGTTTCATATATCTATATATGTGTTATGAGTTTTGTGACATGTGTAGGTCAAAAGGAAGCTTCTAAAAGACCTTTATGTGGCCTCCCAAAACCAAATTCGAATTTGAGTTGAGAAGATCATGGGATCATGAGGACATGTGTCTCATTTCCTTTTTGTATTGAAACTCTAAGAGGATATGTGCCTCATTTCTTAGTTGTACTGAAACTCTAAAAAGACATGTGTCTTATCATTTCCTTTTTGTATTGAAACTCTAAGAGGATATGTGTCTCATTTCTTAGTTGTATTGAAACTCTAAAAAGACATGTGTCTTATCATTTCCTATTTTGATTGTAACTCTAGAGATGGAGGGAGAGATTCATGGACTCCCATTAATGAGATAACTTCTCATATTTTGTATAAATAGGAGAAACTTTCTCCTATCATGAGTAGTGAAAAAACAGGAGAAGAAGAGAAAGGAATAGAGAGTGTTTTGTAACAAAGCTTAAGATGGAATGGGATGTAGATTTGTGACTTTTTCAATAAAGAATCTCTTTGATGCTGTTTTGATTACAACTTTAAGGAGCTGAAGAATTTCACCAAATTGATAGCAGAGGGCCCCTGCTATTCGAGGAGGTTTTGCATGTTTTCTAGATAAATCATTTTCAATTCTATTTTGTCATATTTCTTTACTTAGATTGCTTTCTGAAATCATAGCTTTTAGCATTATGTTTCATGTCATTTTCTTACATAAAGGATCCTCATGATATTGCAGTTAGTCTCTTTCTCAAGCTCTTCCAATATATCTCTATTAAATGAATGGGATTCAATTGTGATATTTTGAGTTATTAGCATTTCATTTTCTGTTATTTAGTTAAAAGGAAGATCCTCATTATACTGCAGTTAGTCTCTTTCAAAAGCTTTTCCAATAAACCTCTAATTCATGAATGAGACTAAGTTGTAATATTGTGAGTTATTGATTGTTTTGCTTCATAGAAGATCCTTATCACATTATAATTAATCTCTTTCAAAAGCTCTTCCAATAAACCTCTAACTCATGAATGAGATTTAGTTGTAATGTTATAAGTTGTTTCAGCATTTCTTTTATGTTTTAGGAGATCCTCATTGCATTAGAATTAATCTTTTTCACAAGCTCTTCCAACAAATCTCTAACTAAATGAATCAGATTAAGTTGTAGTGTTTTGAGTTACTTTTAATTTCATGAATGTTCATTTAGAAGCTGTAATATCCATGGATTAGGACTCTCTATTTTCATCATTTTCTAGTTAGGAACAGAATTTGCAAATAAACTCTGTTTTCATTTATTCATTAACATTTCCTCTTCTTCCTTTTTGACATAAATCTAACTTCATCTTTTTAGCATAGAGTAGCATACTAAGAATCAAACATAAAAACCCCAAAACATCAATAAAACACTAAAAACAACGAAGTAAGAAAAAGGGATACTTAGGCACATATAGTGCATCACACTTCATCAGTTTACTAGCCCTGGTTGATAATTTATGTTAGCAATTTAAGACACTAAATTGAATAAACAAACCTTCCTAGTGGGATGATTTTCTGTTGATTCGTCATGCGCAGCTGAATGGTGGACCATTCCAACTTAGGCTCTCCCATTCGTTGCCAAGTCTGTTTAGGTAATACGTTCGCATTTTATCCTAGGTCCAAAATAACCTGATTCATTTCGTAATCACCAATCTGCGCAGTCAACTGCATTTATCTCCCAGTGTGTTTCTTATACATGTAGAGCTTGTGCACATCCTTGACCTCCGGGGGTAGATTGGGCCACGCTGCGTAGTTATTTATTAATGCCTGAAGATTCTCCTCAATGTTTGGGTTGCATAGCAGCTTCATACATGCCTACAAGAAGGGCACGACCTCCTCATCTACCCTAAGATTCGCAAGTGCCTGAGCAGTAGTTGCCTCCACCTTAGCAAAGTCCCGGCGAACTGCGACAAATGTTTCTTTTCCCTTTTTTAGGTCCAAACCTTCTTGTTTGATAATTGATTGTTAGATCAGAGGTTCCATCACAGCCTCCTCCTCAGGTCCCCTGGTGGCCATCCACTGCATGTCACAACATTCACACTTGGATCTTTTTCTTTCAGTTCAGCCTTAACTCTTTGCACATTCTGCGTAGGTGTCGGCTACTTTTCCTGCATTTTTTCTATCAAGATTGGACAATCTTCAATCGCATGGTCCAGCTGTATACAATATCGATAGGATTTCCTTGTAGGGTTCGGCTAGTCCCTTGCAAAGTGTCCTACTTCTCCACAGTTATAACAGAGTAGTTGACCTCATCCCTGTTGTGTAACCAACTCAAAAAGAGAAGAAAAGAGATATAAACGCCTTAGAAATGAGCCACTTCGAGGGGGCAACCTCCAATACATTACATAAATGAACAATTCTTGGATGATACAATTTACAAAACCTCCTTTCTATATATAGGAGTCCATGGGGCCATAATGTAATCCTAGTGAGCCACAATGTAATCCTAGCCAACCTAACAATAATAATTTAAGGGCACAATAATAACAAAATGGGGGTTACAAGGGTACAATAATAACAATAAGGGGTTTACACTAACAATAATAAGGGCTATACTAGTGATATAGGGACCTAACATGCCCCTCTCCTTCAAAAAAAGTGTTGTCCTCAACACTTGAGTAGCTCCGGGTGCTTCTGTATAAAATTCTCATCCTCCCATGTAGAATCTTGAGTGGGTAAGTTCTTCCACTTGATGAGATACTCTGAAATTGATCGATTCCGTAGTTGTCGAGTTCTTTTTTCCATGACTGCTTCAGGTTCCAATATGATTTTTCCTTCCCCATCAAGTTCTGGCAATACTGTTTGAACTGGAAGATTTTCACCTATAACCTTCTTTAAGCATGAAACATGGAAAACTGGATGTACTCGCGAAGAAGCAGGAAGCTCCAATTTGTATGCCATAGTGCCAATCTTTTGCAACACCTTGTAAGGACCATAGTACTTTGGCGATAATTTATTATCCTTATTTTCTTGCTTGAGGGACATTTGTTTGTATGGTTGTAGCCGTAAAAATACCCAATCTCCTACATCAAAACTTCTCTCGCTGCGATGTTGATCTGCCTGTTGTTTCATTCGATTTTGTGCCAAATTCGGGTTATCCTTTAAGAGTTGGAGAACTTCTTGCTGATGCTCGATGTGATCTTCCACTGCTTGAACCTTCGAATTTTCCCTTAAAGATGATGTGATGGATGGTGGATGATATCCATAAAGTGCCATAAATGGGCTCATTTTTGCTGCAGTATGGAAGGAAGTGTTATACCACCATTCGGCAAGAGGTAACCACTTGACCCATTGTGTTTGTTTATCAGATACAAAACAACGAAGATATCCTTCCAAACATTTATTTACTATCTCGGTTTGACCATCAGATTGAGGATGATAAGATGAGCTATGAGCTAATTGAGTACCCAAACAAGAAAATAACTCCGTCCAAAAATTTCCGGTAAAAATGGGATCTCTGTCGCTCACAATAACCCTTGGGCTTCCATGTAGCTTTTGAATTCTGTCCATAAATGTAGTAGCAACCGTACTTGCTTTAAATGGATGAGATAATGCACAAAAGTGTGCATACTTGGTAAGTCTATCAACTACCACCATGATGACACTCTTTCCTTCGGACTTAGGTAAACCTGTGATAAAATCCATTGAAATCTCCTCCCAACGTTGACTTGGAATGGATAAAGGTTGTAGAAGTCTGGGGTCTTAATTGTTTCCACTTTATTCTGCTGGCAAACCAAACATTCCGCCACAAACTTTCGAATATCAGATTTAAGGCCATCCCAAAAAAATTCTTTCTTCACCCTGTGGTAAGTTTTTAAAAATCCTGAGTGTCCTCCTAAAGGAGAAGTGTGCAATTCGAGAAGAATCTTTTGTTTTAGTTGGGAATTCTTACAAAGATATAAGCGATCTTTGTACCATAAGGAATCATTTTTCCAACTAAATGTATCGGATGTACTAGGATCTTGCTGCAACTTTTGAATGAGTGTCCATACATCTTTGTCCTTCTTCCATTCATCTCTTGCTTCGGTTATCAAATCTGGTTGGATAATAGAAATGGCACAAAGCAATGCTTCCACCTCTTCATTCTTTCTTGAGAGTGCATCTGCAACAACATTAAGCTTTCCTTTTTTGCAGATTATTTCAAAGTCATAACCCAACATCTTTGTGACCCATTTTTGCTGCTCTTCTGAAGATAGTCTTTGTTCCAAAAAGTGTTTAAGACTATAATGATCAGTTTTTACCTTGAAGTGTCTTCCCATTAGGTAAGTTAGCCATTTCTTTAGTGCATGCAGTATTGCTAACATTTCCTTCTCATAAATAGGTTTTTGTAAATACTTTCCTTTGATTGGACGACTTTCAAAAGCAATGGGTCTTCCTTCCTGCATTAAAACTGCACCAATTCCATTTTCTGAGGCATCACATTCCACAATAAAGGTTTTTGTGAAGTCTGGTGTAGCTAAGACCGGTGCTAGGCACATTGCCTCTTTAAGACGTTCAAAGGCCTTAGTTGCTTCAGGAGTCCATGAAAATGCATCTTTCTTCAATAATGTTGTTAGAGGTGGTGCTATTCTCCCATAATTCTTAACAAACTTGCGATAATACCCTGTTAACCCGAGAAATCCTCGCAACTGCTTTATGGTTGTGGGGAATTTCCATTCCTTAATGGCTTTAATTTTGTTAGGGTCTACCTTAACACCCTCGTGATATACAATATGACCCAGATATTCCACCTCTTGTACTCCAAAGAAACATTTGGATGTTTTTGCATATAATTGTTTCTCCTGCAATAGTTTGAGCACCCTGTCAACATGTTGAACATGATCCTTCCAAGACCTATTATAGATTAGTATATCATCAAAAAATACTAGCACAAATTTTCTAAGGAAAGGGTTTGAAAATGGAATTCATCAACCCTTGAAATGTAGAAGGTGCATTGGTAAGGCCAAAAGGCATGACCAAAAATTCATAATGACCATGAGTTCGAAATATTGTTTTTGGAATATCTTAGGTCTTCATTCTAATTTGATGATATCCTGAACGAAGATCCAACTTGGTAAAATAAATTGCTCCATGTAATTCATCCAATAAGTCGTCAATCACAGGAATGGGAAATTTGTCTTTAATGGTGAGCTTATTGAGCTCCCTATAATCTGGACACATTCACCATGATCCATCCTTCTTGTGTACCAATACTACAGGAGCAGAGAAAGAACTTTGACTAGGTTGAATTATACCCGCCTCTAACATTTCCGCAATCATACGTTCAATTTCGCTCTTTTGGAAGTAAGGATATCTATAAGGCCTGATGTTTGGAGGAACACTTCCTGGAATCAAATGAATAGCATGATCATGATCATGAATAGGTGGGAGTCCTTTGGGAGTTTAAAACACCTTGGAATGATTGTCCAAGACTTGTTGGAGATCTGCAGAAATAGATGATTTTGATGTTGGAACTTCTAGTGAGCATAATTGTGCAATTACACCTCGTTGTTCTTTCTTTAGAATCTTTGTCATGACATTAGAGCTTATTATCTTTCCCAGCTTTCCTGCAATACCCCGTAATTCAACTTCCTTTCCTTCTGAAAAAAATTTCAAGAAAAGTTCTTGAAAATTAAAAGCTACCGTCCCCAAAGATTGTAACCATTGTACTCCTAGTACAACATCGGCACCTCCCATAGGAATGGCAAGCATTGGACTAGTCAATACATATTCCCCCATGGTTAGCTTGATATTATGGCATTTTCCAGAGCAATTTATAGTTCCTCCATTTGCAACCAGCACTTGACATTCTGGTGCTGGGTATAGGAAACAATTTAATTCCTTGGCTACCTTACAATGAATAAAATTATGGGTGCTACCTGAATCAATCAACACTATTACCTTTTTCTTCTTGATATGTCCTTCTATCTTGAGAGTTTGAGGAGTGGTAATTCCTGCCAGTGCATTACGCGATATGGTCGGATTCATTTCTTCCTCTTCTAGGGCTGGTTCCTGGTGTATATCCTCTTCTTGTTCATTTTCTTCTTCCTCTTCACAATCTATGTAAAATAATTTCTTCTCAGCACACTTATGACCTTTAGTGTATTTTCTATCACAGCTGTAGCAAAGCCCTTTTGCTCTTTTTTCTTCCAATTGTTGTGGTGTCAACCTTGTAGGTTGTGGAAATCTAGGTGTAGCAACACTTCATTCTTTATAGAATTGAGTGGTAGGCTTCCTTGTCGCCATAATTTTACATTCAACTTTTCTTGCCAACTTGAATGCCTTCTCCAATGAATCAGGTTCCAAAACACGAACTTCATGTTGGATGTTATCCTTTAGAGTGCCTATGAAGAGATCAATCCTGTGTTCCTCTGGAATATCAGTTACCCTTATATTCAATTTTTGGAAGTCCTCAATGTGCTGCCCCACTAAAACCCTTTTGTTTGAGATTTATCAATTGGCTAAAGAAGGTGTTGCTCTTTGTATCCTCATAATGTGCTATCATTTCCTCCGTAAAAATTGACCAAGTGACAATTTTTTACGGGAGCAAAGCCATTGATACCATACAAATGTATTTTGTTCTAAATGTAAAGTTGCAATGCGTACCTTTTGCGTGTTTTGCACGTTATGGAGATCAAAATATTGCTCCATCTGTAGTATCCCTGTTACAGGATCCTTTCCATCAAACTTCCTCATATCCATTTTTGGAATATGGTGGTTCTTCCCGCCAACATTCGAGTTTATGGAATCATGATTAACATTTATTTTGTTCTCATCGGGAGGTTCTTCTCCTATATTTCCGCCATTAGGAATCATTTCTGGTTTTAAGCTTGTCATCAAGCCTTCCATGTATGCTTTTAGATCATTCTTCATGTCATCCATCTTATCTTCCATGCCGACTTCCATGCCATCCATCTTAGCTTCCAAACCATTCATCTTAGTTTCCACGCCTTTCTTCAAAACTTCCATTTCAATTTTTGTTGTTCTTTGCGAGAGTGAAATTTGTTGCATTTGCTCTTGTAATTTTGACATGTCATGTTGCCATTCTTCATCTTCATGAGTAATAGTAGAGCCTTCTAAAGGCTTAATGGGTGTTGAATTCTTTTTAGGGGCCGTTTCGGACTCCAATATTGATATCTATTCTACAATAGGCCCTTGCAATCAATTCAACTTGATTCTTCAAACAAGACTTATGCAATTCGGAAAAAAAATACACACCTTTTACTAGCTTTGAGGAGCTCGATATTGAAATTGTATTATCTCTGTGCTTCAAAATCTTCGATATCTGAAATTCAGCCCTGTAGTAGCCCTCTGAAGCTTATTTCAAATGCCACAGGTCTGACTTGATTTTGATGCTCCAAGACAAAGTTGTGTCCAATCTCCCACAATGACCTAATTCTGGACTGGTTCAGTAGAGCGAACTTGTACGACTTGCCACGTGTCACTGTTTTGTCCTTTGTCTCTGAAATTGATCGCGAAGAAACTACAGGCTGTGTAATTGTGACCACTTTTGA